>JARVZY010005610.1:0-29219 GCA_030686995.1 Artemisia argyi | reverse complement strand
CTATTTATAATGCCCGTGCACGCGCGAGTTTTTTTTTTTAATTTTTTGAAATAATTAATTAAAAATTTAAATCCTATTGTTAGTTGCATCTTATCTATATTTTTTGTATTTATCTTCTACTTGTGTTGTGGATAAATATAAAATAAATAATTTTTTTTAAAATATCTTATCTATATTTTTTGTATTTATCTTCTACTTGTGTTATGAATAAATATAAAATATTACCTAATAAGAAAATAATTTTTTTTAATAAAATTATTAATAAATCAGGTATGAATTGATTTTTTTGAAATGCAAAATTTTCAATAGGGGTTTTATTTTATTATATAAAAGATTTCATCCAAATAAAAAAATTACAATACAGAAAAAAACCATACGATATGAAAAAAAAAAACATACGATACGATACGAAAATAACGAAACGGATAAATACGATATGCAACATCATCACGATTTATAAAGACTTATAATTATCGATGAGTGCTGACTTTTCTTCCTAAACTTGCAACACTTATTCCCTGACCATTTTCAAGGTGACTTGAAGTTGCAAATCTGTTTCATCATTTCTTAAAAGAGTTTGTAGACCGACCCTGATTATTGGATGGTGTTGAGGCAGCTCACGTAACCGTTCGACCTCTAGAGCCGGAGTATGCATCTGTCGAATAGTACGAGCTATCTCACCTAACAACTTGTTAATCAACTTAAGTTCATATTCTTGTTCATTGCGCAATCGGGTAAGGATTATTCTTTGCACTTCAGCTGGTTGGTTAGCCATAGTGTTTATGTGACAATACGAAGTTGAGTAAATATGGTATTTATAAGGAAACTAGCCGTTAGAGAATTTTATTTGAGAAACTAGCCGTTAAAAACGATACGAAAATAGCAATAAATAAAATACAGAAATTTTAAATGTTTAAATTTCAAATTGTAGGAACCCAACACTCCTTGATCGTTACGGGCTCTAGACTCTATACGTCTAATATTATCTATATCTAGGAACACATAATAACGAAAGCGGAATATTCAAACAATGAATTAACGTTATCATGAACAAGGTTTTTCATTATCGTTAACTTTAACAACTACTAACTAACAAACCCTAGACGTTTATAACTTACGTCTAGATTACACACACACACCTTTAGTCGACTACATTATGGAAGACTTGTATAAATCTAATGACCCATGTCCTCTTTATATACTAGAGGATTAGGGTTTGCAAGATACTACGAAGGACTAATAAATAAAACTTCCTTTGCAAGCAAGTCCTTCCCCATCTTTTGTAGAATTCCTTCTTGTCACTTCAAGCCCTTCATGTTTCATTCTTCTTGTTTTGTATCATCAAATCAGTAAATATAATTCCCAACAATCTTCCCCTATTTGATGATGACAAAACAAACACTTTCTTGTACGACTTCCCTAGACGAAGTAGAAAAGTTGAGATAATTGAATCTCACCATGAATGAAACAATATTGTCTTCCCCTTAAACCATGTCATACCACTCCAAAATATCTTCCCCTTTTTGTTATCAACAAATAGAGAATAAATAAAAAAATAGAAACTTCCCCTTGAGTGGTGCACGAACATCAAATGATTAAACACATAATAAGATACTTCCCCTGAAATCAATGTGTTAACCATCTTCATGAATCTTCAATTCTGTAAGCTCCTTGTAATGATCACTTGTGAAGAAAATCAAGTATAACGAATTTGATGAAGAAGTAGAATAACCCAAACTTGTGCCTTATATCTTGTACTAACCATGTGACTCCAAACTCATACCAAGGACAAAAAATATGAGTAGACCGCAACCTCTTGACGAAATCCTCAACTAATATGAGACACTGAGCACTACAATGTAACTCCTTAAAGTGATAGCAAACGTGACTTTAAACACCTTCAGTTTATAGATAATACACCAATTTGCTAGATTCATCAAGTCTTTGTCACAACAATAATGCACAAACAAGTTACCTCTTGCTATAAGGTATGATAAGAACACGTATCCAAGAAACTCCACTTCACCTTCAAATAAGTGATAAACAATCTTCTTCGTAATCAATTATTCCAATACGAACAAATACGAGCCTTTTGAAACTTTTGAGAACATAAACTTCTTCCTGTGTGTGTGAACGAACGAACAACTCTGTGTGTGTAAGCCAAAACCAATCAAACTTATCTAAACTTCCCCTTACTGCTCGTAAACCATGCATAGATATTGAACCATAAAGCTCTTACATGTCTCCATAAATCACAGCAGTACTTTGCAATAAACAGTACTTTGAAGAAGCTAGCAGTACCTTAAAAAGCTAGCAGTACTTTGAAAACGAACAGAAGTACTTTGAAATACGAGCAGTACCTTCGAATAACCAATAACTCCATTCTTGCTAAGGCATACGTACCCACATCCAAATCACAAATCAAGCAATAGCAATATTCGAGCAGAGCAGTACGTATCAAACTTGGACAACAGTACCTTGAAAGATATGGAGCAGTATTTTGAATTACAAGAGCAGCACTTTGTAGCAGTATGTTGATCTTGAAGCAGTACTTTGAAAAATAAGCGTAGCAGCAGAGTTATTATAGGTAGTAGCACTTTCAGGACCAGCAGTACGTTGAAAGATATAAGTATAGCAGTACTTTGAAAACAACATACTGACCCATGTGATGATATACCCAATCAGGTCACAACCTGTATATCAATCCACAATCTTTAATACTCCACCTTGTACAGCATGTAAAGTCCACCAATCAAACAAACGACAACATTCATTACTACTCAGACCTACTTGTTGATGAGCAATTAATTCGTACGAGATGTTATGCAAATTATTGTAGTACGAGGTTAACATCTGTCGTCCCACAATCTGAAAACAATAATCACCAATCGAATATTATAATGAATTTCACCAATCGCAAAACCTCAACAAATCTTTTATACGGAGTACCAATTTAGCACCGACCCATTATTCAACAATCTATTATCTTGAATCACCGACCCACGTTCCATCATCCATGAATAATCGAGCGAGAATATTAAATACGTACCGACCAATTTAAACAATATTCAATCATTGACCCACTTATGAAGAATTTAATTAGGTCGGTTGTGGTGTATCAATCCACCAATCGAATCAAGTGACTAACAGCAGCAACGTCTAGATCTAAAACCACATCGACAAAATTATTGATTTGTATGAGGTTACCTTGGACCAATTAAAAATCTGCGAACCCATGTGATCTTTGGACCTTGGCAGAAAGCAACAATCCATATAGATAGCTACCATTATGCACTCCACGACAAACACAATTAAAAAATATGAATCGAATTTAATGTTTGTCACCTGATCTTTTTGTCGATTTAAAAAAATATAGATAGCTACCAGTATCTAGACTTCTGTATAATCAATCTTCTTTTCCAAAGTTGATTAATAAAACCAATCATGCTCCAGAAAACCAAAAAATCAAATCGACTAACAATAAACCGAAGCTGCTTCCATCGACAACTAATAAACCTTTTCTTCATAGACACGAGATCAAAAACACCTTGTAATCCCAGATATCACGAGCCCCAGGCTCTGTTACCACATGTAGGAACCCAACACTCCTTGAT
This sequence comes from Artemisia argyi, assembly GCA_030686995.1. NCBI lineage: Eukaryota > Viridiplantae > Streptophyta > Magnoliopsida > Asterales > Asteraceae > Artemisia > Artemisia argyi. The sequence goes on along the minus strand of JARVZY010005610.1, from coordinate 25,605 downwards.
CGTTACGGGCTCTAGACTCTATACGTCTAATATTATCTGTATCTAGGAACACATAATAACGAAAGCGGAATATTCAAACAATGAATTAACGTTATCATAAACAAGGTTTTTCATTATCATTAACTTTAACAACTACTAACTAACAAACCCTAGACGTTTATAACTTACGTCTAGATTACACACACACACCTTTAGTCGACTACATTATGGAAGACTTGTATAAATCTAATGACCCATGTCCTCTTTATATACTAGAGGATTAGGGTTTACAAGATACTACGAATGACTAATAAATAAAACTTCCTTTGCAAGCAAGTCCTTCCCCATCTTTTGTAGAATTCCTTCTTGTCACTTCAAGCCCTTCATGTTTCATTCTTCTTGTTTTGTATCATCAAATCAATAAATATAATTCCCAACACAAATTCATAAAAAAAACGTGTGCATATATTAAAATGAAAGCGGGATAATTCAAAATTTGAATTCAAAATGAAAGTGAGATAATTTCAAAATTTGAATTCAAAAATCACCCACAATCATCCTATAAATACCCATTCTCAGATGCTGAAATACACCCACAATTCACAGACAAATCATCAAGAATTCTTTTTTCTTTTTCAAACGTAACAATGTCACACAACGCATCACCTGATAACGAATCGGTTTACAACACACCACCTGAAGACAATACCCCACAAAACACTCCACCAGAATATTTATTTCCGGTGTTCCAATATGACAACCCACCACCTGCCACTCCACCAGAAGTTATGTTTCCACCAGAAAACAATCCACCCCCAAACAATCAACCACCAAACTTTCCACTCGAAAACCAACCCAATACCGTTGGGTTGACTGAGGAAGAATAGTACGAGCTGGATATGCAAGTCTTTCTTGGAGTTTGAAGCTGAGCAAGACCGTCAGTCAAGGGAGCGTGAGGCATACCTCAAAGGTAAAGAGGATCAGAGAAACCAACGAGCTAAATAGCGATGGAAAATGGGACTTCCACTTGTGTCATCGAGTGAGGACGATTCAAGTGCCTCATATTCGAGTCACGAGGGCTATGTGTCAGATGATTCATCTAATTGAATCGTAGTTTTATGTTTCATGTTTGCTGTAGTTCGTGTTTTAGGTTTAACATATGTAATCGTAGTTGAATTTCCGTTTCGTAGTTGTAATATAATTGTACGTTGTGTTAAGTAATTTCAATCATATGTTAATATAGTTGTAATCCTATGTTAACTATTTTAAAACTTCACAAACCTTTATTTACATTTACAAAACTTTTCAAAACTTACTAAACAAAATTTCAAAACAACAAAACCAATAAAAGAAATGGGAAAAAAAATATTACACGTTGTCAGCTTCTTTCCTTCGTCGTGCTCACGAGAAACCACCTAACGGCGGAGAACGGCAAGGGGGGGGGGGGGCGGTGCAGCGGCGAGCAACGGCTCGCCGTTGAAGGGGACATGTCGGAATGGCGAGGTGCAAAGACGAGCTGCACCTAGTGCTCTTATTATGCTTCCGGTACTACTTTTATTCTCATTATAATCAACAATGTTTTAGATCTATTAGAGGGAAATGTGCCATAACTAGGTTCATCTCCTCATTTGGGTCCACGGGTGCCACATCACCCTAACACCTTTTCACAACTAACCCCTTTCTCACTCACAACTAACCTCAACTTACTCATTTGCGGCCACCACTTACAACTTTATTATTTTTTTTTTCATTTCAAATAAAATAAAATCATTTTATTCAAACAAAAATATAAATAACACTTTTTATAAATAAGTTTTTTAAAAAAATAATAATAATAACTTAACTAATAAATTAAAAAAAAAAAAAAAAAAAAAAAAAAAAAAAAAAAAAAAAAACCTGCTACTACGCATCATCTTCACACACACACTTAAACACAAAAAATACAACAAATACCAGATCTAAATAACTCAATTTTAGACGTTTACCTCTTTCTTGGCCCCACTCAGCTGCTAATTTGCAGACAATTTTGCTCGTCGTGCAGACGAGGAGGTGGAAACTGGCGAGATACGGCGAAGGGGGAGGGGTGTCACGGCGAGATCTGGCGAAGCAATTCCACAGCCACGCCGGAGTGGCGAAGGTGAGTAAGGAATGGCACCTTTTGCTCTTATCGTTATGCAAAACTTGGTGACTTGCCACTTTCTGAACCAGTCAGCTTCATATATATATATATATATATATATATATATATATATATATATATATATATATATATATATATATATATATATGATTTGCGTTCTTATGGTGACCAACTTTAAAATAAAAACAATATGAACCAATAAAAAAAAGGCATGTGTCCATTACAATAAAGAGAAATACAAATTATATTTCTATATGTTTAGGGCTGTTTAGGTAATTTATTCATTCCTTAATTTTCACGACCATTTCACGTCAATTCACAACCGTTTCACATTTATCTTTCTTGTAAGGGATAATTCCATATTTACCCAACTTAAACCCCATAATTCCATATTTCCCCAAAAGACAAGTTTTTAGTGCATATGTACAATGCTTTTAAAGCATGTGTTGGGGAAATATGAAATTATGGGGTTTAAGTTGGGTAAATATGGAATTGCCCCCTTGTAAAACCAACCATTGTTCTTTCTCTCACTCCCATTAGAACCAAGATCTATAGTTTCTTATATCCAAAAATCAACAACATGTTTAATATATAACTATATCAATCCTATCGGATAATCCCGGTGATCGATTTTCATGGTTAATGTTGAGCCGACAACCATTTCAAGGGCGGCCACCGTTAATCGGAACCCCCGTCATTGTTCAATTTTGATCCATCCTTTTTCTATTTTTCGTAGATTCGGTTATGTTTTTCCATTCTTCAAACACTGCACGTTTTTTTTTAATATTTACACAAACAAATCGGTGTATCTATCGATTTGGAATTAGATCCGATATTTTTCTCGTTTTGGGGTTGTGTGTCAACCGGTTTTTGTTGACAGCAGTTGATTAATTCAAATGGGTTTATTTTGTGAATGTATTTTTGTTTGTTGATTATTCATTTGTATGATATAAGAGTTGCTCCTGGTTCTAAGATCATTTAGTCATATCTATTAGTTTGTATATTGCATGTTTATAAATTTAGTGTCACATTACTTACGAAGAAGTTTGTTCAAAAAAAAAAAAATATATTGACGAAGAAGACGAAGGCTCTAACGAAGGAAGTGTTTATTTTTTTCTTTCAGATCTGAATGGTGTCTGAAGTCTGATTCGGTCAGACGTAATTAGATTCAGACTATTTGTTTTTTTTCAAATATGAAGTCTGAATACATCTAAATAGGGTCTGATTCGGTCAGAGATTGAATAACGTCTAATTACATCTGAAAAGCCTAAACTTCAGTGATACTTCTTTTCAATCCTTATCTCCTCATTTTGGTCTTGATTTTTTTATTAATAATCACGAATGGAGGGTCGTTTGGTTTGTTTTATAGCGAAACGATTGTTTTTTTGTTTATTCAAATATTCAGATTCAGACATAAAAACAGACAGTCTAAAATAATTTAAATTCAGACTTTTGGACCACTCATTCAGATTCAGAAGTGGTATTCAGATTCAGACCCTAAACCTCTTAGAAAACAAACACAACCGAAGACGACAAAGTCAACAAACGTATGCCATAACTAATACCATAACATTTTGTCAATGAATTTTTTTCATTTAATTATAAAACTAAATGTGTCAAAAGACTTAATTTATCACTAAAAGTATATCATAATAGTTTGTGTGTCATCATAAACATATTAAAAAAGTTTGTGTCACTACAAATGTATCAAAAAAAATTTGTGTGATAAATATAGTGTGTCATAACAAGTATAATAAAATTTTGTAGTTTGTCATTAAAAGTGTACTAAAATTTTAATTAGTTACTATCAATGTATCAAAAATTTTAGTGTCACTACATATATGCTAAACTTTTAGTGTCTCACTCTATATGTATCAAGTGTCATATTACAAATGTGTCAATTAAACTAGTGTGTTAGTATATATGTATCAAGATATTTATGTATTCATGTATCAAAAAAATTGTGCGTCACAATATATGTATCAAAAATTAATGTGTCATTATAAATTTAATGTATCATAATAAAGTATAAAAAAATTAGTACAACTATAAATTTAATATTATTTTTGGATGTGTATCATATTTAATACTACGTATTATGGTTGTGTATTATGGTTGTAGTACCGCATGCAAAATTCGATGTGCTATTTATTTTTTTACACAAATATATCAGCGGGGCCTTACTTATTCAGGGGGTGGGGGAACCCGTAGGAAGGGGGGACGAACCGCCAAATTGACATCTGGAATCGCCAACAAATTTAATGTGGTGTGTGAGTTAAAGAAAAATAAAATAAAATGCATCTGACCATTAATTAAGGAATTTGACTAAATAAATTTAATGTCGTGTGCTATTTATTTCTTTACACAAATATATCATTTTGTGCCATCAATGTTATTGTCAACATAGTTTCTTTTTCCATTCGTATATATATGTTTTTTTTTTCTTCATATTTCTGTTAGTTTTTTTACTTAATTTTTTTTTTTCATCCGAACACTTTTTGTTCAAAACCATTTAGAAAAAGTGATACATAATTATAATACACGCATTTAATAAACTTTTGTTACACATTTGTTTTGAATTATCATCGAAAGTTCGAAGCCGAGTGATACATGTTTTGTTTTGCATTATAATTGAAAGTTCGGAATAAAAACTTTTATTCGTAATCTATATCACCACTGACACGCATATTTATATGTTCATGCTTGCCAAGTTTCTTTTGAAAGTTTGATATTAGATATGAATTTTTTTGACACATTTGTAGTGTCACTCTAAATTCTCAATACCTATATAATAGCACACTAAAATTTTAGTATATTTTTAATGATACACTACAAATTTAATCCATTTGTAATGACACCCTACAAAATTTTGGCATATTTGTAGTGACACACTATGTTTATCACACTAATTTTTTTGATACATTTGTAAAAACACATTAGTTTTTATGACACATTTTTTGTGACAAACTATGCCTTTTTACACACATAGTTTCATAATACATTTTTAGTGACACAATTGCCTTTTGACAAACTAAATTTTTTAACAATTTTTTATGATACATTTAGTTTTTTGATACATTTTTAGTGACACGATATGAATACGAGTTTATAAAGTTAACATGTATCCAAATCTTTGGTTTATTTATTTTTAAAGTGAAGTTGCTAGGGATGTCGGATCCACATTATTTGTCCATGCTCAAGCATAGCAAATTAGCAACCAATGACAGGCCTCGTCTTGTCATTTTCATTTCATCCTAGACTCCAGTGTAGATGATATTATAATATCATTTCATCCTAGTGTAGATGAAACATCTTTTTGACATGTATTCGCACTAAACATTCGTTCTCTAATCCACAAACATTACATAAAGGCTTCAAAAAACCCACAAACAAAAATCCCAGTGGTATACATCTTTTATATAATACAACAAAACCATTATTGAGAATTTTACATTTCAAAAAAATGCATTTATACTTTATTTAGTAATAATTTTATTTAAAAAAAATTATTTTCTTATTAGGTAATATTTTATATTTATCCATAACACAAGTAGAAGATAAATACAAAAAATATAAATAAGATTAATTATCTTTAATAATAAAAAAACTATAATTAAACATCATAAATCAAACAAAACAAAGATTAAATAATTTGTTTTTTAATAAATAAAAATATATAATTCAAAAATTTTAGAAAAAAACCCGCGCGTGCGTGGATATTATAACTAGTAAATAAATCTATAACAAACTGATTCACAACTAACGAAAAATTAAAAAAAAAAAAAACCTTAAAACTAATTGATACATTAGTTATCCATTACTAAGTCTTTTTCGATCTATTGTTGTACTTAACTCATGTTCCGATGGTTGAAACGGTTGTAGAAGTGGTGGGTTAAGTGAGGATGAATAAGTGACTCGAACCAGTTAATGAAAAGCCAAACAAACAAAGATGACTAACATACCCTTTGCCTTTTTCTTCTTCATTATGCATAACCGATGATGGCGGATTTTGTCCTTCACAAAATGTCTACTACTACAAAACTATGACACTGGATTTTAAGCAAGTAACATGTGCTTAGAGTCTTCCTAAAATAAGCCTCATATTTGAGTTGGTATTTAAAACAGTTACAACTTGTATATGTATATATAGTGAGAGCTCATGAACATTTTCCTATAGAGCATAACTATTGAATTAATTAATATTTATAGAACAGTTTCATTATTCATTCATTAATTGAGCTCTCAAGTCTGACAACATCAAATATATATGCTTAGTTTAGCTAGCTTTGGAATTTCGTTAGGGTTGATGAAAAACGTGGTTATAATTTAAAATTTATTTAATAAATAAATAGAAATTAATTAGTATTGCAAGGGAAGTACTCAAGACATTTTTTCATACTACTGATCCAGTTACATGTATACGATTAATCAAAATAAACAATATCATATGTGTACCTTGTGATTTGGAGAGGAGATCAACCACGGAAACAAGAAGATCAATATTATGATTTTATATTCACGGCTAGTCCACAATAACACTCAAGAAACTTTAGTAAAATGCTAATGTTGATCTTGTGAACTCCACAGAAACAATCGGCTTATTTGAAAGGATGGTGAAAACGGATGTAAAACCGAATAAATTAACATTTTTGTGAACTCCATAGCCATGCGTGTTTAGTAGGTCGGCACTTTTATTTTTGCAATGGAGAAAGACTGGTGTACCACGAGTCGATGACCACTATACATGTACTGTTGACCTTCTTGGAAGAGCCAGACTCATTGAAGAAGCGTACGATGTTATCAAAACCATGCCAATATCACCCACTCCAAATGACATGTGTCTTACACCACACCATTACTTTCCTAATATTATTGAGATTATTTGAATGCATGTTGTAAAAATGGTGTGTGGGGAGCCTTGCTGGGTGCTTGTCATGGTTATGGAAAACCTGACATCGTTGAAATAGCCGGTACTCACTTATTTGAACTGGAACCTAGGAAACTACATACTACTCTCAAACACATATGCTTCTGCAAGGAAATGGAATGATGTTTCAAGAATTAGAGCATTGTTTAGATCAAAGGGCATAAAGAAGAACCCTTCAAGTAGTTGGGTTGAACTGGCAAAAGGGGCAATTCACAAGTTTTTTGTGATAATCGTTGCATCGGTTTAATCTTCCGGGTTTCCAGGATCAATAATAACCAAACAACCATCATGTATGAACCATCATCAAGTATAAAAATAAGGAAAAGAGAATTGGATTTGAACCCTTTATATTAACTGATATATATGAACGAATGGGTTACGATTGTTACAAAGAATCCTAATCTATTTATAATAATCTAAACAATACAATGCTTCACTCAAACGTTGTGATGTTTGAGAGAAAACCGTTTCTAAATAACTGTCAACTATGGGCTTGGTTGGGTTAAACGTTTCTGGCCCATAAACAGACCTAAACTGACCCATATACTAAATAAAACAGTACGTATTACATATTAACTACAAGTCTTAAACATTAACAATAAAAATTTGATCTAACAACATTATAAGGGCTAACAATTTCCCCCCTAATGTTTTAGCATCAAATTCTCTTGAGTGATCTTCATTGTTTCTTCAAGCAATGTCTAAAGTTCATTGCTGTCTTGACTGCCATCATTGTTCTTCATCTTCAAGACTAACACCAAAATGGTCCTGACTTGTCTCTATTACTCCATCCTTCACCCTCATGTCCTTCTGGCCTTGCAGGTCCATGGCCAAGCCTTCTTTGCTTGCTTCTCCTACTTCAAACGACTTTTCAACCCAAGGCACATAAGCAGTTTCATGGTAGATTACAACTAGATCAACAAACTTCTTACAACGTGCAGTCGCAACTGCTTCATCATCTTTGGTATCTAGTCCTTGAAATTTTGCAATCATTCCGCACTTGTCACTCAAAAACGTGTACCCTTTTCTCTTTTCTTTCTTTGTTTGAATCTGGTCTTCATGTCCCTCTTCTTCTTTCTGTGTCGATTTGAACCAATTCGTGCCCTAGACAACTTTGTTTGTCTCGACTTTTACTTCCAAAGAACTCGCAAATTCTCGGTAAACAACAATTGTTGTCCTTGTTGTTTCTGTTACCAAATCCTTGTGTGAACTCTCAAGTTCTACAACATATCGCCAAGTATTCTTTTAAACCATGGCGAAAAAACCAGACTTCAATCTCGATGCTTTTGAATCTTGAGTGATGATCAAAATCATGAAATGTTGTGTTGTTTGATTCCTCGTTGCTCTGACACCAATTGATAATCGTTGCATCGGTTTAACCTTCCAGGTTTCCAGGATCAATAATAACCAAACAACCATCATGTATGAACCATCATCAAGTATAAAAATAAGAACAAGAGAATTGGGTTTGAACCCTTTATATTAATTGATATATATGAACGAATGGGTTACGATTGTTACAAAGAATCCTAATCTATTTATAATAATCTAAACGATACAATGCTTCACTCAAACGTTGTGATGTTTGAGAGAAAACCGTTTCTAAATAACTGTCAACTATGGGCTTGGTTGGGTTAAACGTTTCTGACCCATAAACAGACCTAAACTGACCCATATACTAAATAAAACAGTACGTATTACATATTAACTACAAGTCTTAAACATTAACAATAAAAATTTGATCTAACAACATTATAAGGGCTAACAATTTCCCCCTAATGTTTTAGCATCAAATTCTCTTGAGTGATCTTCATTGTTTCTTCAAGCAATGTCTAAAGTTCATTGCTGTCTTGACTGCCATCATTGTTCTTCATCTTCAAGACTAACACCAAAATGGTCCTGACTTGTCTCTATTACTCCATCCTTCACCCTCATGTCCTTCTGGCCTTGCAGGTCCATGGCCAAGCCTTCTTTTCTTGCTTCTCCTACTTCAAACGACTTTTCAACCCAAGGCACATAAGCAGTTTCATGGTAGATTACAACTAGATCAACAAACTTCTTACAACGTGCAGTCGCAACTGCTTCATCATCTTTGATATCTAGTCCTTGAAATTTTGCAATCATTCCACACTTGTCACTAAAAAACGTGTACCCTTTTCTCTTTTCTTTCTTTGTTTGAATCTGGTCTTCATGTCCCTCTTCTTCTTTTTGTGTCGATTTGAACCAATTCGTGCCCTAGACAACTTTGTTTGTCTCGGCTTTTACTTCCAAAGAACTTGCAAATTGTCGGTAAACAACAAGTTGTTGTCCTTGTTGTTTCTGGTTACCAAATCCTTGTGTGAACTTTCAAGTTCTACAACATATCGCCAAGTATTCTTGTAAACCATGGCGAAAAAACCAGACTTCAATCTCGATGCTTTTGAATCTTGAGTGATGATCAAAATCATGAAATGTTGTGTTGTTTGATTCCTCGTTGCTCTGATACCAATTGATAATCGTTGCATCGGTTTAACCTTCCAGGTTTCCAGGATCAATAATAACCAAACAACCATCATGTATGAACCATCATCAAGTATAAAAATAAGAACAAGAGAATTGGGTTTGAACCCTTTATATTAACTGATATATATGAACAAATGGGTTACGATTGTTACAAAGAATCCTAATCTATTTATAATAATCTAAACGATACAATGCTTCACTCAAACGTTGTGATGTTTGAGAGAAAACCGTTTCTAAATAACTGTCAACTATGGGCTTGGTTGGGTTAAACGTTTCTGACCCATAAACAGACCTAAACTGACCCATATACTAAATAAAACAGTACGTATTACATATTAACTACAAGTCTTAAAAATTAACAATAAAAATTTGATCTAACAACAATATAAGGGCTAACATTTTGTTGGTGATATGACCCATCCAAGTGATGACAAGAAGAATAGTATTTTGTCGGGGCATAGTGAAAAGCTAGCACTGACATATGGGTTGCTGGTTGATTGTGGTATATGTACCATTAGGATCACAAAGAATGTGAGCATATGTGAAGATTGTCTTGTGGTTATGTGTGGAGCTTCTAAGATTACCGGTAGAGAGATTTTTATAGGGATAATATGAGATTTCATCATTTCCGTGAATGTATATGTTTTTGTAATAATTTCTGGTGTGAAGAGGTTTGGGAGACTGTAGGCCACCCCATTTGTAATTATGGGTAAATTCTTTGCGGATCCAAATCTTCACATGGTCGGGAAGGCCGATATTGGCGTGTAAAATCATGTAGTCAGTTTCATGAAATCAAAATTAAAGGGCTAGTGGCGCAGCTTGTTGCTCGTTTGCCTTACACCTCTATGTAAATCCAAATTACTGTAATTGATTAAATTCTTAATTATCCTACTGATATAGGATGATTAGCTAATAAGCATTTTGGTGTCTTGAAATTGGATCAGGTACAGGGACGCTGTTTCTTGATGTTGCCCTGTTTTTATTTTAAGAAAGAGTAACTTTTAAATATCTTCAGAATTATTTTAACGAAATTTCATGATTATAGCGATTATAGTTTTTAGTCGATTAAAATTTTTGAATGAAAACACAAATAAAAGAACGACAGCCAACATTTAAGTATATACAGATGCACTTAATCATATAGCAGAAATCACAAACAAACAGATGCACCCAACTCACAAAGCAGGTTACTATCATAGCATCATACATGATGCATATATACACACATACAAGATAACACATCTATATATGCCTATATGGCTATGTATACATGTGTTTGGGTATATTTTCAAACAAACACATGGATTGATTACTGGTTACCACCTCCTGGCAACTTGTTCTTAATCTTGTCCATGAGTCCCTTCTTCTCATGTCCTTCCTCTCCTACATTTCTGTAGCCATCAGTGCCACCATAGGTGGTACTGGCCGGAGTTGTGTGCTGTTCGCTACCATGATCACCGCCAGGAAGCTTCTCCTTGATCTTCTCTGCCACACCTTTCTTCTTCCTTCTTCCACCTTCTCCATCATCCTCCGACTACAAAATAATCAATTAGAAATTTAGACTAGCTAAAAGTAGAATTTCAAAAAGGATAACCCATATACATGACAAAAAATTTGGATTTTAGTTTTATAGGACTTGACCCGATCCTAAGTAAGATCTTTAGGTTTATAATATCCAGTGTCTTTGGCCAAATTATATAAATGTGTTTTAAAACCTCAACTACGGTTGCTTAAGTTGCATATTAACTTGGAAAAATGTTAATAACTGACACGCTATGACCAACCCATACGCTCGGCCTGAAGGACAATATATGAAAGATAATGTTTATACCAACCCATATGCCCGCTCTGGCGCTCTTAGTTTATGCATATGACATATAATCCGGTTAAAATAGTCATGCATGTAGCACTAGTTTATCAAGCTTTTTGCTTGAGGTTAATGTGGTATACCTGCCACATTCCATTTGTACTTAATATTATTTTTGGTTATATATTTACCGGGGTAATATCCTTTACCCAGAAAAATAGTCATGCATGTATGCTTATTGTTAGATTATGGACATTATTTTAGTAGTCGTATGTTAGGATCGAACTCGAGATCGTGGGATTGCACACTTTACGTATGAAGAGTAAAAGAAATAATTATTTATAAATGTTATATATAATTATTAATAAACACAAAACTAGTAACGACCGTTAGTATTTAACGGAAAATGACTAACGATCGTTAGACGAATATTAGGAAAGTAATACTTGTGAATAATTGGAAGGTCAAGAAAGTTATAGAAGGGATTCCACCTCCTTTGTGCCTTGAGCTCCAAGTTTCATCAAGTATATAAACACCTCACGAGTTATTGTTTTCTCATAACTTGTACACACATAATAGGTGTTTTTCTCTCCTCCTCTTGTCCCTAAATCGATCCAAACCTTAAACCCTTAAGGGTTTTCGATTTTCATTGCTAAAAGGTTTTTGTATTTTATTTATTTGCATAAACTTTTACTTGAATTAGTACGTGTGTACAAGAACATGATTCAAATATACTTTTGTTTGATTCTTGGATTGAATTACAAAAGAGGTAAGGGGTAATTCTTATAATCCACATAAACCTTAATTAGGGTTCTTGAATTAAAGATTCAATTGATTCTTGTTCGGAATAGAATCACAAAGGTACCTTTACTATTTATTATTGATTAATTAATTACATGTTATATGATCTTGTTATAACGCTTCCGCATATGCTCTCTTGTTGTGTTTGGTTTATTTTATATGATTGTCATGATATTATAATTCCAACAGTGGCATCTAGAGCCATTATAATGTGTAATTAATTATCGAAACGCATAAAAAATTGAATCTTGATTCGTTTAATTACATGTTTTCAGGGTTTTTTGATTTCTAACCCTAATTTTTTTAATTGGGTCGATTGACCTATTAGGGTTTTGGTTTTGATTTTAATATGATTAGAAACCCTAGGATGTCATGTAATTGGTTATGCGTTTTAGTAAACGATCTTGGTGCAATATGTTAATTGTTAAGCATGATCCATGAAAAGTGCATGTTTGCATGGATTTTATTTTGTGAATATTTAAATGGTTTAAATTGGATATATAAATTAATTGTTAAGTTATATCGAAACATGTAAATTTTTTAATAGATGTCGAATTGGGGAAAACTCTAATATTAAGTAATCAATTATGTGCTATGTGGTGTTTGTTTAGTTTTGGCTTACGCAATCGATTTATCGATGTATGTGGCTCTTTTTCCATTGAAGAAGAAAGCCTTAAATTGAATAAATGCATTATACACCTAGACCTGATTATTAATAGGACTATTGAATAAAATTTGCATGTGGCTACATGTTTATACATATTTAATTGTTATGTTATGTATATGTTTCTTTTGTTGTTTATTTTTTTTTATTATGTATTACTTGTTTTTGTTTATTATTATGTGAGACATGTTTATAAACGAAAAAAAGGTAATTTTTGAATAGAAAAATAATATGGACTAAATAAATGGCGAAATTGTTTTGGTTTTAAGAGTTTAAATTTCAAAGGATTGGTTGATTGATGTTTTTGTAAGTAATGGTTAACTAGGCCCGACCGAAGTTTACACACTACAAGATGGGTATAAGATTGGCTTCGCATTAAATTGTGGCTTTAGATAGACAACATTATGTCTTAACGCTCGTTTGTGTGTAAATTAGACTTACCGAACAACCATTACATGTACACTGTCATCTTAAGGGTGAATTGATCACAATTCTACAATGATTATCCGAAACACTAAGCTTTAGGGCTTATGCAAAAGTACGATATAGTGGACGATAATTGTTAGTAATTCTATAATTGGTGAACCCTATACCTCAATCAAAACTTTGCTATTTTACTCTTAGTGAATTGGTAATAAAATTGTTTTATAAAACCAATGATATGAAGTTGTATGCATGCTTCTTCATACATTATTTTGATTACACGTCAAAATTTAATACCCATATAAAATTAAGTCAAATGCCATCTAATTAAGAACACTTGAAGTTGTAATTTACGTCATGTGAGAACTTGGCGAGATTTCAATGGAGAGGTAAATTTCATAAATTCGTTGCTAGCAGATCAACTGACGTAATGGATTTATGAGTTTGCAGTTTTTAAGTTAGACGACTTAAATTGAGTAGGAAGTGAGATCTTGGACTTAAGGCATTAAGATGGGGATAAAACATGCTTACATTACAAAGGTTTTATGAATGTAAATCCCATAATGATCTAGGAATTGCAATATGATACTGGCAATTATTGTTCGACAATTACCTTGTTGAATACTATCATTACTAGCAAATCAACTGATGTAATGGTACTATGTCAATTTGGATCCTAGCTTTAAGAAAATACTATGGTTTATATGAATATATTTACCAACGGGTATTTTATTTTCTTAAAGATCTAATTATCGAAAATACTAAAATTGAATTTTGAAATTCGTTTTAATGTATTAATGCAACGTTCAAACCGTAAACGCACTTTGGGCTTTGGTAAATTAATCTAGTTCTGTTTTCAAACAAATGTTTGATTAAGAATAATTTACTTAAAAGACAAAAGAAGTCTCCTTTCTATGAAAGAAGAGTGAGATACAATCCTATTCCTTTTCATGAATGAGAAAGGATAATAGAAATATTAGATATGTCTAAATTCTAATATATCTCATAGCAAATTTTTTAATAGTTAAGAAAATTGCGAATATTTCTCATAGAGATTTTATCATCCTCATTCGGTGATTAAATTCTTAGTAACAAATATGATATTTGGTTAACAGAAAATTATGTATGACATTTTATGAGTTATTATAATTAGAAGATAGACTAGTTACCGCAAAATGTTTAAAGACAAACTAGTTGTTTTGACTATTTAAAAGGTGCTACATACATTGTAGGATGGTAGACCTATTTAGGAAGAAATTGCATGCCCAATTTTTCAAGTTAATAGCATTTGGTGGATAGTCCATCATTTACGTAGTAGAATACACTCTTTAGTGCATAAGTAATTGTTACGTATAGACATTTAAAGGTGTAGGAAAGTTAAAAGCACACTATTTTATTTCACTGGATATGAAACATTTACAATGTTGTCAAATTCAGTGGGAGTATTGTGTACTTATTACTGAATAAGAAATTATTGTAGTGATCTTTAATTCAGTGGGAGTTACAAGCTTTGACATCTTGGTAGCTAAAGATAATTACTTTCCAAGTGTAGACACTCATACTTTTAAGGATAGTCTTGTACGTTTCCTTACTAGACATTGTTGTTCTACATCTACTTGTTATGCTAAAATCTATGACACAATCATATTGAATACATAAACAAATGCATGGCGTGTTGTTTATCAACTATATAAGGTTGTTCCATGCACAAGTGGGAGAAATGTTATCTTTAATGTGTGCAAAAAACAACTCATAAAGATATGATTTAACGGATTCTCTTGACTGCAAGGTAAGAGAATTACATTCTAATATGCATTATACTAATCTAATTCAAGAAAAACTTGGTGTTACAAATTATGTTATGTGAGAGCTTAGCTAGATTGCAACAACAAGGTGAATTTCATATTTTCATTACTAGCAGATCAACTGATATAATTGAACTATGAGAATTTGCAGTTTCTAAATTAGATACCTATTAGAAAATGTGTCAATCAAGACTACATTAATTTGTATATTTATGAATTCATGGAATGACATAAATTAATAAAGTAATCTAATGCTACTTCAATCTGAATATTTATGTGTTCTTGAAATGACATAAATAAATAGATAAATAATGTTGTTTACATTGTTGTGAAGTAATAAATTAACTTGAAATTACTACTGAAACCAAAAGATGGTGTTCATAATTACTTTAATTAAACATGTTTATGTTTCATTGTAAAGATATAAACATAAAGTCTTTTAATTGTTACAAGACTTATAATAAAGTAAGACGTTATCTTGTTATGTGTTTTAATTAAGACATATACATGAAGTCATTAAATTGTTAAATGACTTATAACGTATAGTGGGATTATAACATTTTATATTTTCTTGTAAAGACATGGACATGAAGTGACTTTGTAAAAAGTACTTGTGTTATAAAGCATGTAATTGGCTTGAAAATTATTATACCATTAAAATGAATTAGTTGGTAAATAAACAAGTCAAAACAAATACGGTTGTCTTAAATATTGTTAGATTGTCCTTCAATATTAATACTAATGAAATACCAAATGTTTATGGTATGTTCAATTAGGAAAATCAAACTCTTGTTATATTGTTTGATTAAAGATAACTATGATTTCTTTTCTTCCAAAAGTTATCAAGGTTAAAATATTGAGTATGGCTTGGACATATTTAATAAAACTTTAACCTAGAAGATTAATAAGACATTATCATATGATGGAATGTGATGAATGTGATGAATCACATTAAGTATTAAATTGAAGCTCCAAATTTGTTTAACTGCTTATGAAGAGGTTATTAACAAAGTAAAGTCAGGAACTGTCAATATGTATTTGTAATATTCCAAAAGAGAATATTGTATTGTTGCTTTATTTGCTAAGTATCTAAAGATAGTCTTTAAATTACTAAAAGCAAGTGGGAGTTTTGATCTTTAAAAGATAAAATTACAATATACATAATCTTCTAAAAATACATTAATAAATATCATGATGAAGTTTGACATTTGAATGTTAAATCTCAACATGATAATAAAGTTTGACATTTAAATGTCAAATCTTAAAGATGATGGAATTATCATTCATAAAATAGTAATATATCTAAGATATTTGATTAATATGCTGAGGGCTATGATTTACAGGATTATTGTAAACCTGATAATTATTATGATATATTACTAAATATGAAATTGGGTAAAGTATACATGATATGAATGATTAAGATGTTGTCCATAAAGATAATCAATTTTGAGAAACTTGTTTTATCTTAATAGTTAGACTAAAAAATAAAGATGAGTTTCTTCAAAGGTAAGGTAACCTTTGTGGTTTAAATCATTGTATAGAAATCGTATGGACAATATTGTGCACGTATTTAATGCATGTTTTATGACAAGATTATTAATCTATATATATATATATATATATATATATATATATATATATATATATATATATATAAAGAATGAGTTCCCCTATTGAATGTGAGCATTAATGTCATAAGCCAAGAAACTTAAATATGTAGTTTAAGCTAATGAATTTAATCCATATGGAGCTTATTTTGAAGGTTTTAAGAGCTTTTAAGGTTAAATGTCTAAACCCTTGCCTTGCTTATTGTTATGAAACATTAATTTGCTCTTACATTCATTAAAGGCTGAATACCAAATGTCTCCACCATTAATGTCATTCGCTCCATATTTTCATTCAATGTCAAGCAATTTCTTCATCACACACAGCTTATAAATAACCAAAAAAAATAATGCAAATCACCACGCCACACCACCGGTAACTACTGTTTAGGTTCAACCATATTTTCTTTAATGTCTATGCATGTGTATGCTTTCACTAATGATGTATGTAGGTATGGAGTTTGCAATTATAAAGCACATGTATTGGTATACGTGATGCCTCACCTACAACGATAATATATTGAAAAAGGCTTTGATGTACGTAACTTCTAAACATCAACATAACTAATAACATCTTTACATTAAAGATTTGAAGAAATTGAATACTGATCTTTTCTTTTAATTTCCCAGGCTGCTATAAGTCAAAATTGGTTGCCAGCTAAAGCTACATTAGCATGATGTGGATACCCAAGATCGAGGCCCAAAGCCAAAAGGCATGTATACTGATGAATTGCACTTTGTATCTTTGCTAATCCCTTCCGAAAACCTCTCATTATTGAAAAGAAGCGCGTCTTCTCCCCATATTTTACGATCATCATGATGTGCTAAAACTGGAATATGTAGAATAGCCTTCTACGATTCTTTTTGTTTTGTAGCAGAAAAGGTCCGAGTATTGTATTGGTAATTGGTTTCATCATAACAACAATTAAGAAGAAGAAGGAGAAATAAAGTTTGGTGGGACGGGTCTGCGTGGGGCTGCGGTTCAGGAATAGCAGAAAATTAGAGTTGTGTTTTAAATGAATTAGGGTAAGAAGTTTTGTATAGTGAGATTTATTGGGTTTGTGTTGGACTTATTGGTTAAGTTAGAGTGTTTGTGTGTTTTTTGGTTCCTGTTTGTATATGTATGAGAGGATCAATTGGTCAAAGAAGGAGCGTTTCTTATCCTAAACTTTAGGGGAAAACGTGTGGCTAAATAAGGTAGGTTATAAAGAGAGTTTCAATGTGTTTGATTAGAGGCTTTAATAATCGGTTACAGATTTCAAGTTATGGCCGAATTTCATGGAAGACTTTTAATGGAAATTGAAATCATACTGTGTTGAATGGAATTAAATCAAAATCAACTCCATTTGTGCTTTGTTCAAAATAACGTAAGTAATCCATCGTTGATGAAGTTGTTGGAAATATTATTTGCTTTCACATTTAATCTTTTATGTATATAAGGAATCTCAAATATGTAATTTGTTTTGCTTTTGGTCATAAAAGGCTAAAGGTGGATGGATCATGATTTAAAGTAAATAAAACAGTGGTTTTATGGACTATATTTGGGATGTGTATAGTAGAGGAACAGTTCCTTAGTTTTGAGTAAATCGAATCAGAACCATTTAGCAATTTTCTCTATTTTTTATTGTTACTATTCGCACTCAATTATCACAATGTTGCAAAGTAGATGGAACTTACAGTACTTTGTCTATCATATATGTCTAACTTTATAAAAGTAAAGAGTTTTGGTGGAAATTGTCTAATGAAGTAGTAACAAAAAACTTATGTAACCTATTCACTTCCATTTAATCCAACTGATAAGAGAACCGCTCTTACATACATTGATGGTGCATGAAAGATGCATAGAGTGAGTAAAGGTGCACCAGAGCAGGTAACTACGCACTTCCTGAATCCCAAGCTCTTTTAAATGCCAAAAAAGCATAAGTTGATTTATAGTTGATGCTATCTCTTTGATCATTTTCATGAACTTCTAGATTTTAAATCTAGCAAAGAACAAGTCAGAGATTGAAAATAGGGTACACTCCATTATTGACAAATTTGCTGAACGTGGACTTCGATCTCTTGGAGTAGCTCGCCAGGTATGAAATAGAGCCATCTAAATACACAAGTTCTTGATAATTGTTTGAATTAAAGATTCTCTATTTTTGATGTATGGTTTTCATTTACACACACCAAGTACTTGCTAATAGTAAAGACAATATTGTTTAGTTTTCGTCGGTCATCAACATTTTTTGAAAAGTTATCATTTTGACATTCTAAGTATTACATGTAAATTAATTTGCGTTGAACAAATAACTGAGTTACAAAAAAAATATATATATGAGACAAGTTTGAAATTTGTCATCTATGATTTATGGGGTTTATTTCGGGAGTAATGGACAAGGGAATAAAAGATATATGAATATAAGCAGAATTTGTATTCACAATTTATGTTTTGTAATCTTACTAATATTCATGATGTACGTAGTTTGTTTAATTTATAGAAATAAATCAATAAGATACAAGTATTGTAAATGTATATATTTGTAAGAATTTTAAGCATATGAATTAACATGTGTGCTATTCGATGAAATTTGGAGAACATGGGAATTATCTAAACAATTGACAACTATATTTACAGTATGCCATAGAACTTGATCTAACAATATTGTGACATATACATTAGTTTGTGTATATAGACGGAGCAAGAAAATGATGAATCATGGTAGAACGTTGACTCCTTCAATATGTAATTTAAGTATAAATAGAAGACATATAACTAATGAATTGAAACATCACATTATATCAATACATAAATATATGTGTAAACCTTCTTTTAACCGATAGTAGAACCAAATAACCAATCACAAAGAAACAATGTGAATACCTTTAACAAGAGTTAGATGATCAAGACCGTGAGTGGATTAATGAGATAATGATGAAGTTTTAATTTTTTAATAAGATATGAAAAGATACATTCTCAAGAATAAACGCATACAATCATGCAATTTAAAAGATCCTGAAACATTCATCAAATACTCTACTACTCAATAGAATCACCATAAAAAAGTCAATATTTTATATAACGTGGACTAATATTGGGCGTAGTCTATGCTACAAACACACTTGAAATTAGAGGTGTGCATAGTTTAGGTAATAACTGAATAAATCGATTGTGAACCGAATCAACAAAATCAAACCGAACTTATAATCTAATTCAGTTCTCGGTTTGGATATGCTTTTGCTTATTTGAATCGACAACCGGATTTATATAAATATGTATTTTGTTATATATTTATATATATAAAAAAACCATTACAATTTGTTACTTTGAAAATGTGCTTAAATGTTACCCGTAATTTATTTTTTTTGATACACAATGGATATCACTTGGTATAATGAGATATTTTGGATTTATAAATTATAATAACAAATTAAAAATTTTAAGATTTTCTTCTCGAGAGATTAGTTTTGCTTCTCCAAACAAAAAATATTGCATTTTTAGGGATATGTTGTTAGATATGTAATGTTATGTGGAAATGATTATGGTTTTATAATGTGCCTTTATATTTTGTGATATAGGTTCCGGAGAAGCGAGAAGCGGAAGTTGAGTTCAAGGAAGCCTTTTGTAGTTTTTCACTTTTTAGTTCATGTGATTGTTTTATTACATTGTTAACCTTTGATGTATTTACATTGTTAGTCCCATTTACTTTTTAAAATTTTATGTAACTTATACCGCTATTAGTATTTCCTAAGATTGTCACATGAAAATTAATATTTGAAGTATTGGACAAAATCTTACTTAAAATAAGACCTCAGAGAATTAATTGCCGTTTCAAGTTGTAAGTTATGTAACTTTGTTGAGATGTATTGTCTATCACAATGTAACAGACTAGAATGAGTAAACCGATGCATTTAAATATTGTATACAAATGAAATCAACACATCAACATAATCCGAACACTTTTTACCCAACATACAAGTATGATTTAATCATGGTGAATAAAGCCCGTGCATCACACGGGGCTCCCCAAACCGTGGTAGTCTTTCTCTGTTGTATTTTATCTTTTGTCTGTTTGTGCTTCATCTGATCAATTATCCCTTCTCGAGATGGAATAAGTATCATTATGTTTGACATGATTAGTATTTTTACATAACTCAAAAGTGTGATTGAATTTAAATATATCACTTTCCTAAATTTTATTTAAAATTCTTTGTGCAGAGTATTAGGATGGAAGGATGATCAAACCGAGAAACCTCAAAGCTGAGAATCCTTGAGCAAGCAAATAAAACGTGCACTTGCCACTTACAACCACGTGTACTAATGGTTAAACGCATCTTTGGTATCTTTCATATGAGACATTTTTATTTGTAAAATATTATTAAAAAGAATTTTTAATTTAACACTTTAAGTTTCGCGACTAATGTTGAAACACCTATTTAACTGTTGCGAGACTGATGCTACTTCATGGTAATCGAAGCCCGTGCATCGCACGGGCCATGCTGTCTCGTCATATTTAAGTGATTAACTGTGATTGAATATTCTTTTCTAAATACGTCAAATATATAAAGATTATGATTGTCATATTTATGAAATTGACAATGGAATATCAAAACTCTTACTTGAGTGATTACTTGAGCGAGGACGATAAGTAATCAAAGGGAGTTTATGAATTCAAATAAATCTTTGGAAGTGTACAAAGTACAATAATCAATGGATGGATAAATGCATGCATCTAGAATATTACTCTTATGTTTAATTATTAAATCCCTTTCTTGATTTATAATTAAAATAAGATAATTTCTAAATATTCCTAAAAGCTAGTGGGATTATTATGTTTAATTTCTTAAATCATATATATTGTGGAACATATAAAAGTAACATTCCATATAAGTTAAAAGTTAACTCTTAGTTTGGAATGAAACTTTACTTGTAAGATTTAGGAAATGAGACATACAACCTTGGAATGAATGTTTATTGTTGAAATATGTGCGGTAAATGAATCTAACATAACATGATATATTATTTAGAAAGTCTAAATGGATATGTATGACATGAATAAAATCTAAGTATGACTCAAAGATTTTTCATGCACATCATGTTTTGTTGTATCATGCTTGATTACAAGATGATTTTGCAATATTAATATCTAATTAAAAGTTATTAGATAACTTGTGTAATATTCTAAAAAGAATATTTGATTATAGAATCACGTCCTAAATCTGGAAAAGCTTCCAAATTCTATAGATGAACAATTTTTCAATTGTTGTGAAAATTGTCATAGCCAACAAACTTGAAAGTTTGAAGGGCATCAAACATTACTCAATAGATATTAATGTTTACAGAAAGTTTTAAGAGCATGTTGTTTGCATACAATGATGCTAATGAAATTGAGATGACAATCAATACTAGTTATGGAAAGGATTTCATCATCCTTGGCTATTACTAGTTATACTTAATAAAGCATAGTTGCATTATACATTAAGAGAATAAGAATACTTTAAACTTTAAAATGTTTGGAAGTTTGATTATCATAAATTGGTGGTTAAGGATGTCACACATTTATGAAATATTATATGGCATTATCAAAATAGTTGAGTATGCATATACAAGAACTTCAATAGTTGAATTCTTAAAATAAGTATTCTCAAAATTCCGATAGATCAAAGTTGGATGATTTATGCCTTTTCAACAAGTATGAATGTCATTACTTGAGACATAATTCATCAACAAGAGTTATCATGCATTGATCTATTTAGTATTTGGATAAGGGATGTTAAACAATTATTATAATAAATTTAAATACATGGTATGTTTAATTTATAATATATTGTATCCTATATTTGTGTGTTTAATCCATGAATAAATGTTATTCTAAATTTTCCGTTGTCACTTAATAATATGGGAATATTATTAAATCACGACAAATCTGAAGGTTGGTATAATATACTTAGGGTGCGTTTGGTAGAGAGAATTTCAGAGATTAGAAATGAGGTAGAGAATAGAATTTAGAGAAATGAAATTGGTTGAGAAATTTGAATTCATTCTCGTGTTTGGTAAGATAGGAAATTAACTCCAGAAATGAGAAAAAAATAAAAAAAAATAGTTCTTATCCTTTTTTTTAAACAGATTAAAACCTTCTTGTTGAGCACATTTTCACAAAAGCAAACTAATCAAAATTGATAATAAACACAAATATACAGCCAGTGAATCAAGAGACTTGAAAAGTAAATTTGCATTTGTAAAATTTTTAATCGCCAATGAACAAAAACATAAGAACACTCCACCCCTTTTTAGATCAAAATTGATATCAACAACAAACAAGTTGATCGAATACAACTTTGCCTATTTGCAAAAGCAACGTAGATCTTAACTCACATCAGCAACAAACATAGATCCGAACTGAATACGACTTACCTATTTGCAAAAGCAACATAAGAACGCTCCACCCCTTTTTAGATCAAAACTGACATCAAAAGCAACATAGATCTGAACTGAAAAATTGAATAGAAACTCGATCGACATCAAAACACAACCTACCATCAGTGGCTAAAACAGAAGTAAAAAGCTGGGGCATGAGATCTTGATGAAAATAAAGTGAGGCATGAGAAGATAATGAACTATTTGTTAAAAGTTGTGTAGAATGTGAGGCTCACGTGGTGTTATCTACTTGTACCCCTTTTTATTTTCAATTATTTTATGAAAAAATAGAAAGCATATTGAGAATTCCAATTTCCACTACAAACCGGATGGAAATAAAAATACAAAGGAGTTGTTTCTCGAGAATTGGCAATTCTCCGCTTTTTATTTTCTCTGTCTAACCAAACACGAGAAATTAAGCCATTTCCTTTTCTTTGACCTCAAATCTCCCTACCAAACACACCCTTAAAGTATATTGATGCGTAGTCATGTCATTTCAGATGATATTCAATGATATCGAATATAGGACTTATCCCAACTACATGATGTTACTTTATGGATTTTGTTATTAAGTAAATCATGAGAAGTTATCCTCAGACTTGAGATGCAAGATAAGTGTCATGAATGTAGCACATTTTTGTGGAACAACTTAACGCTATACGTAACTGGTAGTCATAAGGGTTGTTTTCGGAAGTGTTACAAAGTTTGTGGGTTATGCTTGTAGTCAAGATAGAATTTGTTCCTTCAAATTTATTTTTGGAGTTTAATACTGCTGGGCCCCTCGTAGGGTTGGTAAGATACATGTGCGGCCGCACCCAAGATCTTCCTTGAATATGTTCAGAAGATTTGGTAATCTTGATCAATCATAAACAACGAGAAACAGAATAGGAAATTAAGGAATAACTTTAATCCATATCCTTATTAACGTGGTATTATAAACAAAAGGATAATAATAATGAGAAATCATTAAAAGGTTTTTCCAGAAGCCTTACTCGAGATTGTACTAGAGGCATCGGCGTGTTGCAAGACGTTAACCGATGTGATTACACTATTAAAATATGTCCAAGTGGGAGCTGTTAGATTATGGACATTATTTTAGTAGTCGTATGTTAGGATCGAACTCGAGATCGTGGGATTGCACACTTTACGTATGAAGAGTAAAAGAAATAATTATTTATAAATGTTATATATAATTATTAATAAACACAAAACTTGTAACGACCGTCAGTATTTAACGGAAAGTGACTAACGACCGTTAGACGAAGATTAGGAAAGTAATACTTGTGAATAATTGGAAGGTCAAGAAAGTTCTAGAAGGGATTCCACCTCCTTTGTGCCTTGAGCTCCAAGTTTCATCAAATATATAAACACCTCATGGGTTATTGTTTTCTCATAACTTGTACACACATAATAGGTGTTTTTCTCTCCTCCTCGTGTCCCTAAATTGACCCAAACCTTAAACCCTTAAGGGTTTTCGATTTTCATTGCTAAAAGGTTTTTGTGTTTTATTTACTTGCATAAACTTTCACTTGAATTAGTACGTGTGTACAAGAACACGATTCAAACATACTTTTGTTTGATTCTTGGATTGAATTACAAAAGAGATAAGGCATAATTCTTATAATCCACATAAACCTTAATTAGGGTTCTTGAGTTGAAGATTCAATTGATTCTTGTTCGGGCTAGAATCACAAATTTACGTTTACTATTTATTATTGTTTAATTAATTACATGTTATATGATCTTGTTATAACGCTTCCGCATATGCTCTCTTGTTGTGTTTGGTTTATTTTATATGATTGTCATGATATTATAATTCCAACACTTATTTCATCAAACTATAGGCACACGTAGTTTACTAGAGTACTTACAGAGCTAGAACTGCCACTCCTAGTACGATGGAGTATCCCTCCAGCCCCACCTTGTTTCCCTTCTTCATAGCCGTGACCACCTCCCATCCCCATATTGGTTCCAGTACCTCCGATATTTTGGCCAGTCATCATCGAGTGGACGTTGGTTCCAGTACCTCCAATATCATGACCAGCAGTGGAGTGAAGTTGGTTTTGAGCATGTTCATCAATCAGTTTGGTAACCCTCTTGCTTCATGTACTGTTCTACTCCATATTGTGCCATTTTTTGAAGTGAAAAAGATTGGTTTGATTGACAAGTGAAGATGCAAAATGTATAAGTAGTTAAAAAACTTTGTTTGTGAAAGTTGATGAGATTAGATAGGATTTAAAGGGGTTTATATAGAGATGAACTGAGAATGGATAATAAGGTACGTGGAAAATTGAAGATGCATGGCATGAAACACAATCGTACACGTGCGAGATCGTATAATCACATAATCCATATTAAAGGCTCTAATAGTTTTTGCATATGGAGAATCGACAAGTGTAAAGCCATGTCAGCCCGATAATATGGAGTTGGTGTCTCGATAAGGCCGATTTGGTTTTTTGTTTGAAGTTGACACTTCCTCAAAAGAAAAAAACGTAATTATATTTTTAAAGGCAATATTACTTATCCCGTAAGTTCTTAAACAAATGTATT
>JARVZY010000090.1:0-28303 GCA_030686995.1 Artemisia argyi | reverse complement strand
ATCCTAAATAAGCAGCAAAATAAAAAATCTAAATAAGCAACAAAATAGGCAACATCTACTGATTATATACCAAAATAATATAAGAAAATATCAAATATATACCAGAATCCACATTTCGAAGCTTATTTTGATCGAAAACTGACAATGAAGACGATTGGGGCAACAAATCAACTTTAGATATTGATATTTCGTCTTGTATGTCCATCAAATAGCGTTTATTT
Source organism: Artemisia argyi (assembly GCA_030686995.1). Lineage (NCBI taxonomy): Eukaryota > Viridiplantae > Streptophyta > Magnoliopsida > Asterales > Asteraceae > Artemisia > Artemisia argyi. The sequence continues at coordinate 28,082 of JARVZY010000090.1, read as the reverse complement.
TGATCAATTTGGCATCAATATCGGTTAGGGTCTGATACACTGATTTGGGGGTGGTTAGTGTGTGAAAGTAGTGTATCTGTGTGTATAACCGGTGGGAATGAATGAGAAAATAATTATCCCTGGAGTTGAGTTAGTGAGATAGTATAATTACCAAGATGTCCCTTTGTTAATAATTAAATTAAAGTGACAATTTAATCTGAACCATTGAATTGAAGTTGGATGGGTGGTTGAGATCAAATGGTTTAATCTTTAGATAAAATATGTTCTGCATTGAACTTTTTTCATGAAAAATATATTTAAAACTCAATCAATTCATATATTTTGCATCAAGTAATATATTACACAAATAAAAATCCTTATTTTCCGACACTCCATTAAGTAGCATTTTAAAGCGTTGAATATTTATAAGTTGTTTTTACATATTATGAGTCCATCTAAAACTACGTTATCAAACGTTTTTACAGAAAAACAACTATTATTCGCAACTGTTGCTTAACGTTATTGCTCAATGTTACTACTTACTACTGGTACTAATACTTTTATCAAACATACCCGATAAAGATACAAAATGAATAATTAGCCAACTAGCCAAGGTGTATGAGAAGAACAACAAAAAAAATAAAAAAATAAATAAAAAATAAATCTATTAGTCTATTACACTTACGCTTGTAGTATTCTTTTATCAAACTTGTCATTATCACAATATGAAAATATCACGAGCAATATCACCACTTAGCAAACACTCATCTCCACGTGCACACCATGCATGTCCATAATTCCACCATAAATACATTAACAGCATTCTTCACCACAATCAACAGCAACAACCCTAAACCGTCGCAAAAATGGCAAAGCTCGCACTTCTTGCACTAGCCTTCGCGGCCATCGTATTGTTTTCCGATGTTTCATCCTACAGAACCACCATCACCACCACCACAATCGAGGACGACGTCGACTTCTCCAACACCAGAGGCTCAAAGTCATCACCAGAACAATGCCAGGGCCAAATCCAGCTTCAGGAGCTAAACTTCTGCCAGTTGCATCTCACACAAGGGATTTCGGCCTCGTTCGATGACAAGCTAATGATGCCAGTGGAGAACCAGAGCCAACAAGATCAATTACCACATCTTCAAATGTGTTGCAGCCAGCTGCTCATGAACGTGCCGACTCAGTGCCAGTGTGAGGCGATCCAAGAGCTGTTTGATCAAGCACGAAAACAAGGTGGGCAACAACAGATGCTTCAGAAGTTGAGGAAGGCTCAGATGCTACCAAAAGACTGCAAATTGAAAGTTCAAGATTGCCCTATTCGAAGCCCAAGAGTTTAAGTTCATAAGATTGATGAATGTAAAGTACTATATAATAATGTCCGCATTATGAGCTTTTGGGCTCGAGATGCGAGTCTTTTAGCTTGTAATAAACACACAATCGTGTGGTATCATATTTATCATCTGCTTATGCTTTCCTAATAAAAAACTGGTGAATATTGGATGGTTCGTTACAATAAATTGCAAAAGACCAAGTACAATAGCACATTCAGTGACACAAGACAAACGTCAGTAACAATGTCACTAAAAGCTCCAGGTATTTTAATACCATATACAATGGTGACACAAAAAGAGCGAGCTAGGTACTTAACCTTGCCCGTGGTCAACCACTCAGGCCGGCAAAACTCTATATATACAAGTCATTTGACATTTTCATTTATCCAAAGTCAAATATAATTTTCATTTAATGATATTCAAAGCACTACTTATTTTCAGACTGGTAACTAAAAATTACTCAATTTAACCTACTACTGTATTATTTTGGAAACCAGTAGTTTTAGCATATATAGTAAAACCAAGATGTACACGTCATCCAATCGAATTTCTAACCTTTACAATCTTGATATGATATATTTAGAATCAGAAGGTCTAAATATTGCAGTCTTGTCTATATAAAGAAAGAACAAATATCTTAAACACAATATTCTACTTTAATTTACAAAAGCTTGGTGGCTGTCTGGCCGGTGCCATGATGCTCTAAATATCATTGTAAATTTTGTCTCAAGTAATCATATGGTGTTCCTAATGATTTGATCACCGTGAGTTGCCACCTTGCATCTTGACAAGATTAGAGTATGCTCCGCCACGAATAGACACCAATTCAGAATGCGACCCTTGTTCCGCCACCTTACCATCTTGAATCACTGCAATGGAGTCAGACTTTTGTATGGTGGATAGACGATGAGCCACCACGATGCATGTTCGTCCATTCATCATTTTCTCCAACGCTTCTTGAACTAGGCTTTCAGAAACTGTATCCAGAGCACTTGTTGCTTCGTCCAGTAGTAGAATGCTAGGGTTCTTTAGCATTGCTCGAGCCAGTGCTATTCTTTGTTTCTGACCACCCGATAGTTGCACACCCCTTTCGCCACAATATGTCTCGTAACCATCCTTCATTCCACTGTAAGAAGATGTATCATAAGGTTAGTTTCTGCAATGTGGCTTGAAAAATAGTTGTATAAAGAGATAAAAAATAGGTAGAATTTAGTACCTTATGAACTCATGAGCGTTAGCAAGCATTGCAGCCTTCCTGATTTCAGATTCTTTTGCACTTGGTTTCCCGTAAGCAATGTTTTCGTGAATGGTACCCGCAAATAGGGTTGGTTCTTGACTCACTAATGCGATATGTGACCTCAAAGCTCTTAAGTTATACTCTCTTACATCTCGTTCATCAATAAAAACCGCGCCTTTCAAAGGATCATAAAACCTCTCAATCAACCCTATGACAGTAGATTTGCCTGATCCACTTGGACCAACAAGTGCCATTGAAGTCCCTTGTCTTATTTTAAGATTTATTCCCTTGAAAACCATTTGATCTGGTCTAGATGGATACGCGAAAAACACATTCTTTAACTCTACACGTCCCCGAATGTTGCCTTTGATAGAATCACGCCCTGATGAACTATTTGGATCTATTTCAGTTTTCTTGTCAAGAATTGCAAAGACTGAACCGACTGCGTTACTTCCTCTTGAGATATCTTTAGTCATGCTCCCCGCATCGGCTATTGTGTATGCTGTGAATAACAATACAAGAAATGCTTGGAAAAGCTCCTGTGGATCGATTTTATTGTCTGATAATAACCTACCACCGTACCAATATGCTAAGGCGGTTGATGCTGCAGCTAGAAACTGGGAGCTACATAGACCAATACCCGAAAAATAAGATTGTCTAATGCTTTCTTTCCGTGGGCCTTCTAGCGTATCTCTAAATAGTCCAACTATTCGCTTTTGAGAAGAGAATGCGGTTATTGTACGATGGTTGATAACCGCTTCACTTGCTAATTGACTTCCATCTTTTTGGGCCTTTTGAGTTTTTTCGGATAAACTCTTCATTAGTGCACTTCTAGCGTAAAAGCTACCGATCAAAAGAGGTTGTGCAGCCATTAGAACGAGTGCTAGCCTCCACGAGAGTACTAATCCCATCGTGTAAGCAAATAAGGCCCCGAAAAATGCTTGAGTCAGTAAAGATAAACGGTCACCAACAAGGGAACGAACCATATTAGCTTCAGTAGACAAACGTGCACAGATAGCCGCACTTGTGTTCTCATCTTGATCATACCACCCAATCTCGAAAGTCAAAAGCTTTTCGAGCAGTTTTTCTCTTATTCTCGTGGTTAACTTTTCTCCCATAACAGCGAAGCTATAATGTTGCATGACACTAGTGAAAAAGTTGAAAATACCAAGTCCTAGAAACACGAATGAGTAGATTCTTGCGTGGCCCACAATCGAAGATTTGTCAGGCCTGAAGTACACATTGATCAACCCACCTACACAATAAGCATTGATGGGTTGAACTGCACCCGAGCCTATAGCTCCTATGCATCCAGCTAATCCTGTCCCCCATTCGGGTTTATTCAGTTTCAATAAGCGGATTTGAGAAGGGGCTGGGTGAGAAGGCTGCTTTAGATCATACTCGTCATCGCTATCATAAGAAGCATCAAATTGGACAGAATAAGGCGTGCCCACAGAAAATGCTGCTGGACTGAATGGGTTCAGTGATGATGGGGTGCCTGGTGCACTTGACCGTGCACTTACTGGACTTGGTGCAACCATATGTCTAAAACGATTATGGTGATTACTAGGTTTCTCGATAAACTCGTTCTGTGGAGCGGATTGTTGTAGTTGCACCATTTTAAAGTAATCTCCATTCTTTTGTATTAGTTGATCGTGTGAACCTGATTCGACTACTTTCCCTGACTGAAGCACGTAAATTAGATTAGCATTTCTAATTGTTGAGAGGCGGTGGGCGATGACAATAGTAGTTCTTCCAACAGATGCTTGGTCTATGGCTTCTTGCACAATTCCTTCAGATAAGGAGTCGAGTGCACTTGTTGCTTCATCAAGTAGCAAAATTTTGGGATCTCTTATTAGAGCACGAGCAATTGCAATTCGCTGTTTTTGCCCTCCCGAAAGTTGAAATCCAAATTGGCCAACCTGTATATACAAGCAACATTAGATAAACATCAAGAAATAGTTACAATGGATTATTGCATTACAAGTAGTGTTACATTTGTCCTATATTTAAACACCAAAATAGTTCCATAAAATTGTATCAACTTACATTTGTGTCATATCCATCTGCTAATTTCATGATGAAGTCATGAGCATTTGCGCCTTTAGCTGCTGCCACAACATCATCCATGGATGCTGCTTCTTTACCAAATAATATGTTCTCTTTAATAGATGTGGCAAAAAGAATTGGTTCTTGATTAACCAACCCCATTTGTGATCTCAACCATTTGATATGAAGTTTCTTTATCTTGTATCCATCCAAGAATATTTCGCCCTCGATTGGATCATAAAAGCGTTGAATCAAGGCTACGATGGTTGATTTGCCAGAACCACTGCCTCCAACTAGACCAACGGTTTTACCAGCTGGTACTCGTAGATTTAAGCCTTGAAGAATCGTGGTATCTGGCCTTGATGGGTAGCTAAAGTAGATTCCCTTGAACTCAATTTCACCTCTAACATATGACAACGCCTTTCCTTTCTTATCTTCGGAATCTATAGTTGGAATTCTGTTGATCATTTCGTTGATTCGAGTAGCAGCCCCTTGTGACTCCGTTATGGCCGTAAGATTTGGGAGTGTTGTCAAGATATTCCTGCAATATTTGAAAGGCTTTTGATCAGCTCTTTATCAATTTGATTTTTTTTGTCAAACATGTCAAATTATAAGCCTGTCCATTACAAATTATTTTTTCTTATAAATTTACATATATAGGTAACTCAAATCGGATTGCTTTCGTTCTGCATTACAAACCATGCAAGAAAATGAAAAAAGTTACTTACAAGCCTCCCATGAGCACGTTGAATCCCGCTACAAAAACATCACCACCCTTTTCACCATGTTTAGAGACGAGAAGTGATCCAACCCAAGCTTGAAACGCCCAACTAACATAGATTGTTCCCATGCTTCCAAGCATTAGTCCTCTAGCCAAACCCATTTTTATCCCTAATTTCTCAGTTGTTTGAAGTGCCTTACTAAACTGGTCAATAATTTGACTCTCACCAACATAGGAATATACTGTTCTTATGGAGGAAATTGCTTGTTCTGCAATGCTACCAGCAGTACCATACGATGCACCCATCGCCATTCCTACATCCATCATGTGTTTACCAAATCCAAGAGCTGGAACAAGGAACACGATGGAAAATGGAATTGCCGCTAGTGTAAGTTTCCATGATAGAACAAAGGCGAACACGTGGCAAAAGAAGAAGGATGACATGTAGGCCAGACAATTTGGTATCTATATTTAAGAAAAAACATAGTTACTGAAAATGGAACATGACTAATGAATAATGTCTTAAAAAGGCATAAATGGTTAGTGAAATGGTAACCTTTTCGCCGATGGTGATTTGGATAGTGTTGGAATCAGCTGAGATAGTTGAAACAACTTGGTAGGTAGTTGAGGAGCCAGCTTCTTGGGTGTCAAAGAATGCAACATCTTGTTTAAGGACAGATTTAAGGTACTCTAATCTCATTCGAGAAGTCTGTCTCTCTGCGGTTCTAGCCCAACAAAGTCCTTCTGCAAACGCAAACACAATATGTAAACATTCCTGAATAAAATGAAATTTTCTAACTAAATTAATAACTGGGGATTGTGCAATGGGTCAAAACTGGTTTAGTACGAGCAGGACAGTTGGGTTGGTTTGACCTGCAAACACTTCAAGCATTGTCAAGTTTTTAACACATAATATATGTGTAGATGATAAATTTATTCAGAAGTTTTCTTTAAATCCATGTATTAGAGGCTACTCAGTTAGGCCATTCATTTTTTTATAAAATCATCTTGGACGGTTTCTAATCGACCTGGCCAAATTATCTGCTCTACTTCAGCCGGTAAAACCTCCTGTTAAACCAATTTTTTCCCCAAAACCGGCATCCGGTTATCAACCTGGCCAGTTCCCGGTTCAACCGTTGAACTAGCCAGATCAACAGGGTTCTACAACATTTGGACAACTATTATGACTTTCAAATGTTTTAAAAGACAAAAATACACCTATGTTTTGTAAACTAAAAAATATCTATCACTGGAAAGTTTTAAGGCCATTTTCTTCATTTAATATATTTTCAGGCAGGATTTGGTATAAACAAAACCTAGTACACACTAGAAAAGTGTTATTTAGTGACATTCTTTTTGTGTCATGCTAAGAAGTTGGTATAACAGTTATGACTATCTTATTAGTCACACTTTTAAGAAGCGTTGTATACTTTCTTTTAGAAAACATCAGTCACAAAAAGGTGAAAAATATATTTCCACCTTTTTATTTTATCACTGTACATAAGTTTTTACCGATAAAATCTTTACTTGCATATTTTTCTCCGCTAAGAAAACATGTATACATTTGTGTGCCTTTAGCGACTCTTTTTTTACTAAAATGGCACTATTTGTCACTTGTATTGACATCTTATGTCAGTAAATGATTAGTTTCTTGGATTAACATATTTGTGTCCTATATGCTAATTTTATTTTACTAGGATGGTGCATGCGCAAAACAACGGAGACGAGTAATATATTTAGAGGTGATTTTTTTTGCTTTTCTTGTCGTTTCTTTTCTTTTTTTTCTTTCTGTAATTGACGTTTTTAAATGATAACTGATAGTCATTAATGACCGTATGCTTGTAATGTAAGATGGTGAAGAGGTTTTAGAGTTATGATTTCAAACTATGAATATCTTAAATTTATTATAGTAGTTATATCTTATTACTGTAACATCCAATTTTTTTATTAGAAAAGCAACATAACATTAAGAATCTCGAAAGAAGTTAAAGTACAATACAAGGCTATCTCACCTCAATTAAACAAGAAGCTTAAAAGAAAGAGACCCAAGGAAAAGGAGATAACAAATAAATACAACTATCACCTAACTAAACATGAAAGTTTAGTTTTAAAAATTACTCCCTCCGTCTCAAAATATAAGTCCATTTTGACATTTTCAAAGTTTTTCTATTCCAACTTTGACCTTAATTATTTTTTGTCATGTTATATTATACTTGATGCAAAATATATAAAAGGACTTGTGTTTTAAATGCATTTGCATTGCTATACTTTTCATCAAGTATTATATTATATGAAAAAAAAAAATAATTAAGATCAAAGTTGAAATGAATAGACTTTGAAAAATCATATATAGACTTATATTTTGGGACAGAGGTAGTACTAAATAGTGGATTTTAAAGTTTAGTTTTAAAAATTAATGTATGTAGAAAGTTGTTTAAAGCTTCTATTTAATTATAAAAGTCTTAAAACATTATACATACTATAGACTATAGATAGGTGGTTTCAAGGTAATAAACTGAATATATTGTCTACCCTATAAATAAATGAATGTGTTGCATGTGAAAATTATGTACTAGTAGTTCTTTAGACAAAAAAAACTTAAGATATTTTTATGCGTTGTAACTAACTTTGAACGATTTTCAACTCGTTTAAGTCGTTCATTATTTTGTTAAACACACCTTCTTTTGACCCATTTGAGATATAAAAGACAACGCAACTCATGCATATAATCTCCAAAAAACCCGGAAGTGAACCAACTTACCAATAAAAGCAGATAGTCCAACTAATATTGCAACATAGAGCAACCTTAGGGAATACTGAAACAAAGGAGAACAAGTAGACATATTCAATGCATGATTATAAATTAGTGATAACTTTGGTGCAAGGACACAAAAATAAAGCTTAGAAAACACAATGACTACCTTATTAACAGTGGAATTAGGGATGGTGATATTCGGGTTAACGTTCCCATAATCGTTAATGACATCGCTAAGAACATACATCATTAACGGAATTTGCAACCCATCTCCAATGCTTCCTAACGTCCCGAAAAACATTAGAAACTTATCATAACCTTCAGCGTATCTAAAAATTCCATCTTTCTTATCGTTACTCGTCTCCTCCATTATTCCTATTCCAATTCCACCTAAACAAGTTATCTGATATAAACCTAATAAAGGTACAAAGAATGAGTAACATTTAAAAAAATTTGCATGTTAAATAAGCAAATATATCAGTTGATCATGTCATGTTCAAAGTGTAAAATTTTATAAATAAAATAAAATGTTTTGAAGCCGGCATTGTTTGTTAATAATGGAATTGGCTATTGGAATATATGATTCCTGCCACCATCGTCGATTGCTACGTATCTTTTTTAAATAATCTTTAGTGACAACACAAGTATATATGAACTTATTCACTTGTCTTTTTATTTGAGACAAGTTAGTAGAAAGTCTAACAAAGTAACAAAAGGTACGAAAATCACCTTTCTCATATTTGGGCTTTCAATTTATTTTGAAATAGTCTTGCTTCATTTTAACTTTTGCAATTTGTTAAGCATGTTCATCTCGCATATAAATGATGGGTTCAATTATATGTCACTTGTACCAAAGGGTTTTGGTCTCGTAGTGGTACCTCGTTTTGTATAAGATACTCTCATGATCAAATGATTATGCGTTAAAATACTGCTTAACACATATGAGATAAATTTATAGTGTATATTTGTAGCTATAGTTCTCACATATATTGTATCTCACGATATAATGTATCTCACGATATAATTAATTCGTCATCGTTCGGGAAAAAAAATATGTGTTAATACTCCATAGTATTAGTATCATTATTCTAAACCATCAATAAAATATATGTAATGGAATTTATATAAAATTCTCACCATAATAATTTGCAAATTGCTTATAGTTTTTGTATGACAGAAATAAGAAAACCCTTTGTATCAATTTAATCCTGATAAATGTCACATTGACCATGTCCTAGCTAAGTTATCATTCTCTTGACCAAATCCTACAAAACTAAAAATGACAAATGGCATAAAACAAACACGTAATAATGATAATAATTTTCTTACCGTAAATAATAGACATTATTAACTTTATATTAGGATCTCTTTGGTTAATATATGTCGTCCTTATAGATTTCGTTGTCCTACAGGGACCATCTAAATAATTAGGTTTGTTTTGATCTTCAACTTCTTTCAATTATTGCGAAAACAGTAGTGTTCAATAATATGATCATTTGTAAACTTGTTTTAACTCATCTTTTTGTCATTAGACTCGATTAATTCTTCGGTTGAAGTTGCTACATGACAATACTAGACACGCGACTTTTCTAATGAATTCGTACAAACTAGGTAACTTACAATTGGTACGTAAGTATTCGAAGAAAATTGAAAAAAGTAAACATCATAACAAGAAAAATAAATAAATAGAATTTGGGATGGAATATCCGAATATATATGATAATCCTTTTATTCTACCATGCAAATACAGGCTCATTGGTACGGCAACAACACTTTGGCCGGCCAAAGTTCATCAAAATGGAAATTGTTCATTATAATTTTTTGTCCAAAGTTTTATACTCATAAAAAGAATTTTCAGCATATATTTAAATGATTTTTCTTAACTTTTTCTTCTTTTTGTTGTGAAATTTCTTGCATTATATTATTCTGACAAACTTTTTTCTCATTTTTTTCGTACATATATATTCACAAAGTTGAGACTTTTTATATTACCTTTTTTTCCTTTTTCCTTTTTTTTTTTCTTCATATAATAACAATTTCGATGATATGCTTCTTAGCAATAGTACCAAGATGAAATGATTGATCGCTAAATATTTTTCTTTTTCAAGTTTAAGTAAAGTTTTTCTTTACAACTATGTCAAAATCAAAACTTTTTTATGATGTTTTAATTTGGGCTTTTTGAAGTTGACCCAACTACAGAATTTGCAAGTTTTACATGATTTTTCAAGTTGGGCCAAATAGTAGTCTAAGCCTCTAACTATCTAAGGGGCTCTAGAGGGCCATATAATGATCAGGTCCAACTAAATTAGGAGCTTACTAACATTTGCTTAAAATCATGCCTATTAATCAAGCACTTGACTTGGATTAGAAATAAAAGTATTAGTTTTTTTTCGTAAAATGTTTGTGTAATTGTGTCGTTTAGTTATCTGAATTTAAAACTCGTGTCGTTATTGTTTGTATTTTGGATACGATGTTGTTTGAGTAAGTCGTATGTCGTGATTGGAATCGGGACCATGGATCTATAGTAAAATAGTGTACACGAATGAGATGAGATGATGGTGGGTCTTAGTCGGGTTCAGAGAAACAAATAATAAAAGAGACACATTCCATGTGAGAATTATGTTAGTAAATTCAGTAGCGTAACTTTACGTATATGCAAAGCTAACACCAAACAACGCCCTTTCATCTTACTTTTCTTTTTTTCTTCTAGTATAGCATCCAAATGATGTGACATTTAAAACCAATGTCTTCAAATATACTATTACAGAAACTATGGTCAAATCAAATTACAACAACTACAATCAAAGCCTTTATGAGATAGGTGGTATAAGTATCTTTTTTTTTTAACGGCTTGTTAGTTATTAGTGGTTCAGGTAGTAGTGACATTCAATTGGGCAGTATACTGACCCTGAACTCTGCCTGTACTTCCTCCTTACTTCCACCTATTCCGCCTGAAAGGGTAAAAGTCTCAGGTGGGACTCGAACTTGAGATCTCCCCTAGCCAAACCTACCATCCCCAAGCCCCTAAACAATCTTGGTGGCCAAACGAGCTAACCCAGTTGGTTAGATAGGTTGTATAACTATGAAAAAAAATGATGTTCTAAAAAAAATACAACTACCATAGTGGTACATCTTATATTCTTCTAAAATAGGTTTCTCCTCCTTAATTACACTTCATTTTCAAGGTTAGAAGATGGCGAAAAGGAGCACTGAGACTCATGAAGACGAGATACGATCATGTTTATAACCAGGGGTGTCTTTAAAGGAAAAGTCGTTACAGCCTCCGCTTTAGACCTCTGATTTTTTAAGGTCTCCTAATTTTAAGCATAAAAAATTTGTCTAGCTATATCGAGTTTTAAACCTACTATTTTATAATTCTCATGTTTTCTATAATTGGCTGAATTAGATAATACAAGTCGTAAATATCTCCACGGGGCTAATGTATTTGAAATTAAATGTAGGAATTGATATAAATGACATAAAAGGAAAATGCTACAATTAGGGCTCTCAAAAAAGGATATCCGAATATCTGAAAATTTCAACAAAATTTTTAAATTATTAGATTTTCAAATTATTAGTTTTGGAGCTCATATATAAAGATTTTGAAAATTTAGATATTTGGATACCAAATTTTTTGATATTCGAATTTATAAAACTGTCATCCGAAATTTCAGATACGTAATTTTAAACAGCTTGGCTGCCTTGATGTGTCTAATATAAAAAGCATCAATAATACACATAATAGCAATAAGTGTTTGTTCATTTTATAAGGTTTCATGGTGTAAATTTAGTAACTTTTTTTAAGTTAATAGCAAATAACTTTAACAAAAAATGTCTTATTCTATGTTTTCCCTCTCGGCCTCCATGAGACTTGAGATGGTCCTAATTAAAACCGATTTTATTTATTTATTTATTTATTTATTATTATTATTATTATTATTATTATTATTATTATTATTTATTATTTTTTTTTTGTAGATTATGAAATTCTACTCGTAAAGGGCATTCTTTCATGATTAAGAGAAAGGGTTACAAGCCTACAAGTGATCCTCACTGACTCGTTTCACAGTTAATATTACAAGGTGAATCGCGTAACACAATAATTGACGCAACCGCATGACATACTTTTGACAAAAAGAACCTTTTTCAAAATATTATCAATCTTCATGGCATTAAGAAACTTTTGAACCCAAGGCCTAGAGGTGGCAAAACGGGCGGGGCGGGTGGGCTCGGGCCATGGTCCAAACAGGCTCGGGCCCAAACGGGCACGGGTTTAAATGGGGACCGGTTTAAACAGGTAAGAGCCAAACGGGCTCATATTATATGAATTGCTTTAAAAAGACCCAAAACACAGAAAAAAATCCACAAACGTAACACATCATTTATATTTAAATAACTAGATACATTATATCTATAAGTTTCTTTTTAAAAACAATTGTCATGTTCTCCAGTTGAGAGAAAACATGTGCCTGTTAGTGCCCATTTAACTTTTAAATGGGTCATACATGCCCATTTCAAAAAAATTCCATAATTCTGAATCATCCACCTTTATCAAATGGTATATTAATCTAAACTATATTTGTCAACCTTGTGTCATTGGTGAGTGCTTATTCACTCACTTTTATTTGACCAAAATCAGACCAAAAAGACCAAAAACCGACCCAAAATGCCAAATATATGTTGTTTTTTGTGTTTTTACTTGTGCAGGTAAGGATATTAAAGAAAATGGACAAAATCGAGCAAAAACGGCAAAACCGAGTACGGGATTTGGAAAAGAGTGTATTAAAGCCGAGGTCGGGGAAGATTTTATCAAAATGGATCATATTTGAGCTCAAGTTGTCAAGATCAGTCCCTGTGCAAAGGAAGTCCTTATATCAATTTTGCAAATTTAGTCCTTTAACTGAAATTTTGGTTAAGCTCTATTATCATTAATTCACTTCAACCCATTCCTTATAAATATCCCTAGCCCAGCTACACACCAAAGCCCATCACCCATTTAAAAAACCCGGCCCACTCACCACTCTCGGTCAACAATTACTCACCAGGGTCAAAGTAAAACAAACAAATATAAAAAAATTCACCCCGCGCCTTTTAACTGTACATTACCTTCACCCCCAATTATGAACCCTGGTTTACCCTTTTTACAATTACTCATTTCCACAACAATTACCATCAATTACTCAACAATTGGTCCTTCTAGAAGTAATTCCCACGTGTTTGGAGCATGTCAGAGAGAATAATCAAATTACATGGATACGTGGCAAAGTATTATTGGAAGCAACACGTCATTACACTCATTGGATACCTCTTCTAGAAGTGCTGACAATGACAGAGAGTGTGAGACGCAAGGGATTGCCAGCTTGGACCAAAGAAGGCACCTGATTGGTGGAAACACATCATCCAAATGATCCTGTGGTTGTGATTTAAGCAATATTGATGGGATTGATCCAAAGACTACAAATAGAATTCGTGAAGCTTCCAGAGACACCCTAGCTCCTAAGCTTAGGCTATATAAGCCCTCTCACATTCCACATTTTGGACGGTTAGCTATAGGAGTATGAGTAGGTGTAATATAGAAGTAGCTTAGTAGTTTTCTTAGCTGTAGCTTATTGTAGATTTAGCTTTTAAATTTTTGTCCTTCTAAACTTTGTAATTCAGAATTTCATATTAATGTTAAACTTTTGCTTAAATCTCCTTTCAAGTTTTCATTAAAAGCTCATTTGTGGTAAACTTAGTTTCATAAGCTCCTTTAATCTGTTTCTTAAGCTTCATTTAAGCTTAACTATAGCTTATAGTGAACTGTTGTAGTTAAACTTCCATTTTAATCTATTTTTCCAAAAAAGTCAAAAAGTCAAACTTGCTTATTTACTACTTATTCAGCTTATTTTCCTGCTTGTTTTGTTTCAAATAGCTTATTGTTACTGTTTGCTGTTTAAAGCTTAGCTTCTATCTCAGTCATTTTAATTTTTGCTTAAAATCCAAAAATAGAGGTGATAATCTGTTGGTTCGATTTAAGTGCTTTTTGGTAGTTTGAAATTACTCATTAGACCTTAGTTTAGCTTATTCCATGTTTGCCTTTCATAATTAGAGTAGTGTTAAATTTCAATAACTGCATACATTGAGTAGTGTTTGGCACAAGGCCAATTTTTAGCGTAAAACTTGTTTTTTTTACCAAAATCTGATATTAGAGTAGTTTTAACAGGTTATAGCCAGTAGTTTAAAAGTAAAATTTGATAGTTTAGTCTAGTTTTAAAGCTTTTCAAATAGTTGCTAAATAATATTAGTTTAAATCTGATTGAATTAGTAGATTAGGTAAGGATCTAGATTAGGCCTTGTTAATTGATTTTTCTGCCTTAGATTAGTCTCATACATGTGAATGCATTTAGTCGTAATCTAGTATTATAGCCTTGATAGTCAAATTTCCCATTTTAATCCCATTTTCATCCACTTTTACCCACTGTGCATCAACAACTTTTTGCCAAAAGTCATTTTAGTTTTGAATTTTAATATCTCATTTACTTGGCCAAATTTTCTAAGATTTTGCATGCAAGTTATTTGGAAGCTCAATTAGTTTGTACTGATTTTTGCGAAATTTTAATATAAGCTTTTCCAGAGCTTTTGACAGCTTGAAAAGCCCTCCTTAGGACTGTTAGACCCCTGAACCAACAGTCCCCTTGGACCTTCTTCCTTGCTCCATAGCTGCTTATCTAGATTAGCTTTTTGATCAAACTTTGGTAATTTTAATAGATTTTGGTGTAAGCTTCTCATAACTGAGCTTGTTTTGGGATTTGAAACCTATTTGCTAGACGTTAATTAACATGCTAGCAGCCCTTTTACTGTTTGTGCCTCAGCTCAGTTTTTCCCCATTTAGTTGTTTGCTTATTTTTTGATTTTCTGCTTATCTCAGCCCGCTTTTTATGTACCTTTTAGCTTAAGTTGCCCCTTTTGCTTATTTTCAGTTTTAGTATAGCTTGTTGATCCCTTTTAATAGCTGATAGTCTTCATTTTTTTTCTTATAAGTTTTAAATTGAAACCTGTTGCTGTTATCTAGTTTTTCTGAGTTTATAGAAGTTTTTCAAGAATATAATTTTTATAAAAGTTGTTTGAATTTAGTTGATTACCAGTTTTGTAAAAGAAATAAAAACAAAAAAAATAAGTTTGGCAAAAAGGCAACCAAGGGACTCGAACCCCTGACCTCCCAACACCACACAGACATAATTTCACACATTGAACCATTAATGCCCTTGGGTCTTTCGCATTCATTTGTGCTTAGTTAATTCTTTTAAGAAGTTTTTCCCTTCTATCTTTCAGCACTTGTAGCTTATTCCCAGCTTATTCAAATAAGCTGGGATCTTTTAACTATTTTTCCTAAGATTTTCAGACCATTAAGTTTTTTTACAAAAATTTTCAGAATTTTCGGATTAGTCTTGCTATTTTTAAACACCTGTTTTCTTTTATTTAGTTTTTATTTCATAACAATTAAATAAAAAGTAAAAAAATATTTTTTCTTTTTCCAAAAATTTTCGTTTATCATTTAGAATATAGGAAAGTTATTTTTTTGCCCGTAGGAGTAGATTTGCTTTATTTTCACTTTTAAATTTGCGCACGTACGTTGTTAGTTTTCGCGTTTTTAGTTTTAATTACGATTTAGGTTTATCGTACTTTACGTTTCATTTCATTTGCTTTAGTTTATGCTTTTTAGTATCTATTCACTTTTCGTAGTTATAATTCATATCAAATTTCCACTTTTTACGACACGATTTCACGAATCGAATTTCAATGATTCCATTCAACCTTCGTTGGGAGAACGACCCGGGAAATACTTTCACCGGTATTTCTTCGGAATACTTAAACCTCTAAATTACACCTTGTCAAAATGGCGTCGCTGCCGGGGAAGGTTGAAGTGAATTTTTGAATTTCGTTTTGAAAAATCGTGTTTTGAAAAACCTTCCTCTTTTCTTGTGAATATTTTCTATAAAAATATAAAAAGTAAAAAATCAAAAACACTTTTCCTAAAGTGTTTTCAAACATATAAAAAAGAAAGTTATAGCCTCGACTCCCTCGTGAAAGAGGGGGCGTTGTAAACCAAATAAGCATACCAGAACACGTGAAATTAGTTGTTAATTGGATTACTTTGATCTACAACCGAATAAGCGGGAAAATTCTTCTCTCCCGTTTCGTCGCGAGTAGTTTTGAAGGAAAGGATTACAATTAACGTAACGGTTAAAAAAATAAAATAAAAAATAAAATAAAATAAAAGTTTGTGATTTGATTTTCAATAAAATAGTAAAAATCCAAAAATATTTTTCTTTTTCATATTTGATTTTCACTTTTATTTTGATTTGTTTTTATGATACGAAAAACCAAAAATAGTCTTCTTATCATCTTATCCGTATAATTCTTCTTCTCACACCCTCTATCCGTTTAATTCATTTATGTCTTCATTTAATCATTATGGGAAGTTTTATAATATTCCAACCGTCGAAGATGATGGAAGCAAAAGCATGAAAGAATTGTTCTTTGAAGGGCATAGGCAGATTATAAGAGCGTTATTTTGTAAACATAACATCGATTCTTCAAGTGGCAATCCCACTCCGTCTTTTGATCCGATCATCCCCGAATCTTCCCATCATTCTCTCACACCGGTTGAGGGAAGTGACCTCGTTTTGGAAGATGTCGAAACTACTCTTGTTGATTATGATTCTATTTCGACTGAGATTATTGATGATAAGCCGTCAGATCCTTTGGAGCCCGAGCTCAAGGATTCTTTAGCCGATTTTGTGAAACATGATTTTGATACGGCTGAGGAGTGTAATTCGAATGATCATGTTGAGATGTACTCCGATTCTGACGATGATGATTCTTTATCTTACGGAGAAATCGAATATGTTGAAGAATTACCTTCTGAGCTCGTCAGCTTAGAAGAAGAGAATGATGAAGATATTGAAACTGAAATCCAAGATGAAGCTCTTCGTGAAAAATTATTTAATATCAATCTTCTCATATCTAGGATCGAGGCATTAAATGATCCTCCGACTTCTTCTCCTATCCCCGATATGGATAGTGATTTCTTACCCGAGCTTGAAATTTTTCGATTTGAAGAGACAAGTAGTGGCAATCCCACTATTCATGCTATCTGTCTTCCGGATTATGAGCGTTTTGACTTTGAGATCGATTCTGAACTTATTTTGAGTGTTATTTCCGATAATCCGTCACGTGACCCTCTTTTAGAGGATGTCGATCTATTTCTTGCTGCGAATGACTCGATACCACCGGGTATTGAGAATGACGAGAATGACATTCAAAGAAATATTCTTTCTGATTTACCTTCTTCTCGTCCACCCGCGAAACCACCCAATGCAGATTGTGAATCCGGTGCGAATAAAGATATTTTTGGAGTGGTGGACGAGATTTCTGAACATGATGTTCCTGTGCTTGATATTTTACCCACCTAACCCACCCGTGATTCAGAATTTGACTTTGCTTTTGTCATCCGAGTGTTTCCCCCATTATTTACTTATCCCCTCATTTCTTCACTTTTCCACTCCACCGGGAGTGAGGATACCGTTTTTGACCCCGGCATCTCCGTCTTTTGTGTCTGGTGTCCGTTCCGTTTGCTCCCCCAAGATTAAGTAAATTCGGGGCGAGTCTAAGCTATACGACTCGATAATAAACAAGCGCTTCATGGGAGGCACCCCATGCTTATCCAATTCATCTTCTTAAATTTCTATTTTCATTCTAATGTGACATGAGGGGGGCGACCTCTTCCATTTCTCGTATTTTGTGCTTGTTGTTGTGAATGTCCAGGATTTGCCCGAATAATGAAGACTCTCGTGCTTGTTGTTTTGTCTTCACTCGAGTTTCATCATTCGTTGCTCATCCTTATATATCATAATTTTATCGACTAACATTTATCTTTTGGCATAATTAATAAACGGTCTTAGATTTATGTAGGAGAACCCTTACCTTTTAAACATTGAGGACAATGTTTCATTTTAGTCTGGGGGGTGATCTTTCGATCTGATTTTTGCCTTGCACTTTGCTTTGAACTCTCGCAACTCCGTTTTTCCTTAAAAAAAAAAAAAAAAAAAAAAAAATTGAAAAATTTTAAAAAATTGCAAAAAAGATTCAAAGAAAATGAAAGAAAAAGTCATGAAAAAGCACAAAAAATGAGAAAAATTGAAAAAGTTGTGCAAAAATATAATAAGTGTTGAATAAGTGTTTTGACACCTTGTTGACTTTCCAGCTGGCGAGAGTAGGAATAAATATTTTGACTTGACCGGGCGTGTTGAGCCCTAGCTTGTTCCCTTAACCAATGATAATCATATAAGCTTGTACTAGTCTTGTACACCAGGAGCTATAAAATGAGAATTCTTTCTTAACAATCTGCAAGTTCCCGTACTTGACTTTATACATGCGCAACTTAAAAGCTTTCGCTAGTCTTTTACATAAGGAGCTAGAAAACGCGAATTCTTCTTTTAGAATTTGCAAGTTTCTGTATCTGACTTTATTTATGCGTGGCTGATTATCGGCTAAGTATTCGCTGGTTTCATTACTTGGAATCTTAAATTGCGAAGAGCGAGAGATGATAGAGTTTATTTAGAAGTTAGATGCTAAACGTGGAATAGTGGTTCTCTTTAGAGCTCATGAAAGGTACTTGTGGCTTTTTACTCCCATAAGATTGCACACCAATATATAATAGATGTTCTAGGTAAATTAGTGGTATTTAGGTTTGGATAATATTTAGTTTCTTATTTTCTTAAGAGAATCTTTGCTTTAGAAGTTGGGTACATATCAAAGAACATCAAAAATAAAAGCAAAAATGGAAAAAATCAAAAGTCAAAAGTTGATTATGTATGTGGTTTTGGAGCTACCCGATGAGCTTCCATTGATGTTGAAAAGAATGAAAAATATGAGAAAAGAAGAAAAGTGAGAAATGAAAAAAGTAAAGTGAAAGTTATGATGAATAAGAGCTTATGTATAAAAGTTGTTTGCACGTGAGGAGCATGTGGATGATTCTGAATTGGACACATGAGGTGCATGTGTAGTACTCCGAAACTTATATTTCAGATTGTATGTACCCCAATTCCTTTATGTGGACTGAATTTCTAAAGCAATGGTTCTTGAGAGAAAATGAAAAACTACTTAGCGTTTAAACTTGGTATCTCTATCGGACTTAAAAGTTATTGAAATGAGAAAATATGAAGAAATTCATTTCTCAACAAAAATAAAATCTTGAGATACAAAACTTAGGACATCGGAGTAAGAGGTTTCCACAAGTAACTTTTATGAGTAGTGTTAGCATCTAACTTGTAGATAAGCTGTGATCTCGTTTATACGCTTAGTTTGGGGGTTTGTGAAAAATCAAGGATGACGATTTTTATCAGTATGGTCACTTTTCTATGAACCACCACAACCACTAGAACCCCGAAACCGCCTATTACACTTGATGGTCTTGTAACAAGAATAGAAAGTCTTGAGTCCTACAGAACAAGTGCAGTTCAAGTCAATCAAGATGTCGATAAGAAAATTGAACAACACAGAGAAGCTATAATAGAACTTCAAAAACTCAATCTATCACAAGTAATCAAACATCATGGGACTAGACTCACACAGCTAGAGAATCTCAACATAGAAGCAATGGTGAAAGAAGCTGTTGAGGAACAGGTGTCTGATGCAGTGAAACAAGCCTTGGAGGCACCACTCAAAGCTCGCTTCCGAGATCTATCCACGTTTGACATGAAGGACATTCTAAGTCAACGAATGTTTAAAATGGATTAGCACAAAAGCCATGAAGTTCATCAACGTCTCTATGAGGCACTAGATAAGTCTCTTCAACTTGACAACTCTGAATTACAAGCAAAAGAAATGGTAGAAGAGAAAAGGAAGAAGAAACATAAATGAAACATACCAAAGCCACCACCAGGGTCACCACCTCAACTACCTCCTCCTCCACCACCTTCATGGTCCTCTGGGGGAACAGGTTCACAGCAGTCTCATCAGCCATCTCATACTCCTACACCATCATCACAGCATCACCAGCATACAAGTGCTCCCGGTCCAAGCTCATCAAAAGTCACTGAGCACACTGAGTATGCTGCATGGACAACAACAGTGTCAAGACACAAGCCCACAATGTCACCTGTGCCTAAAAAGATCTAGCCATGAATGATGATGTTAATTTGAATAATCTAGACTTGTCTTCTGATAAAGATGACGACACTCCAGCTACTAATGCTCCCAAAAGAGATCAATGGTGGAAATCGTTTTCTCAAGAAGATAGCATGTCAACCTCAGCTGATACCATGACTGAAGAGCAGAAGCAAACTTGGTGGAAACAAACACTAGTTGCAAAAAGACCCACATCACCTGAACCCGAATAGTCCATTGCAGCTGCTAATCTTCATGAACCTGAAAAGAACTGGGCCGATACCATTCTGGCTATTTATACTCCTCTAGAGCACTCTCTACTGGCTGCAATAGGTGACATGGGATCATTCATCAAGTGGTACTGTGACAAACGAGGTCTTTCCAAGTTAACTTCAAAGGATCTGGAAGGCCCTGCTTACAGGATCATCCAAGCCTTCCACTCTGAAATAAACCAGCTTCAGTTTCAGACGGAAGAATGCCACAAGATGCTTATGGACCAGGTTGATGATGTACTCATTTACTGCGACATCAGCAAACCACTCCCTCCGGGGGGCTCACCGGGAAACATCACAATACAAGCAGAGTTCTTCTTCAACAAGGACCTGGAATATCTTCGATACGGAAAGCAGTGCAAACATGCACTGTCTATCACAAAGATTAAAGCTGCCAATTATCGAGACATTGGACTAGAGCAGTTAGTACCTAATCAAATGTGGATTGACGAAGAATGGCAGTATGATAGAGCAACAGCTTTTGGAATATCACATTGGTGGTACAAGAAGAGAGAGTTTTATATTGATAGACACAATGCCACAGGGGATCGTGAAGCTGTACGTTCCCTTATGCAAATATTGGGAGTTGTCAAGGTCGAAATCTTTCCCATGTATGGTTATGATTACCTAAAAAAGATCATTCTTCGCCGTGCAGACTTCAAGGAATATGTGATCTCCGAAGGTGACTTCAAACACCTACATCCGAGTTATTTTGAAGATCTCTATCTCTTGCATCTTCGGGGAATGCTACATCATCTTCCACCATTTGACAAGAAGACTCTTGTTGCCACAGTCATTATGTGGATCGGGGGTTTAGTTATTAGGCAAAGGGTAACAGATTTCAGCTTGGGATTGAAAGCTATCAAACTCAGCTCAACCTTGCATGACCTTAGTGGGCTGCAACAGACATGGAATTCGAGAAAGATTTCACGGTCCTTGACATTCCTAAGGCTGTGGTGTTCAGAGACAAGTACAATTTTCAAATGCTAATGAGGATCGAAGAACACCACAAGTTCAGTGATGGCACCCTCACATAGGTTGAAGATGCTTTGGACACCATAATCAAAGAATACAATATCCGACATCCAAGAGCTAGAAAACTGACTGAGTCCTGGAGTAAGATGGATTTCCAGCGAAATAAAGAATTTCTTCGAGTGATTCGGGAACTCTTAAAGGAAAGAAGGATCTTATGCAGCTTGGAAAGTTTTTTTGGAGGTTGAGTTAGAGAAGGTGACTACAGATTGCTGCAGAGAACCATTTAAATTTATCAACTCTGTACTAATTTGTAATGTGTCTATGTTTTGTTATGTTGCGATGTAACACTTAATATTATGAACTCCGTACTTTATATGGTATTATAATCTGTTGTGCGGTGTGCTAAAACAATTAGTCTCCCTCATTTACTGAAAAAGAAGCGAAAGCTTCTTATCTATTATTTTATACCAAACACAAAATCTCTCTCATCCATGATTCTTCGAGAGTTTTTGTGGTTCACAAGGTGGCAATTGGACTTAAATTTTCGCAAACACTTGAAGCTCAATGTAATGACTACAACTCTTTGAATAGAAAACGGTTCATTAATTGAGGGGGAGAGTATTTGCTCAAAATTTCTGCACCTTTCAAAACTTTGTGCACCAGCAGCAGTGATCAGTACGTTTCAGAATCAGTACATATTAAAACCTGACCACATTTTCTCCCATATTTTTCTTAAACTTATTTAAATCAATTAGGATCACAAAATCTCAAATGATTTGAAATTTTTTGATCAGGGAGAGAATGCGATTTAAATATGAAATCTGATTAAATGTGAGGTTTTTGATTTAATTATATACTCTCCCATATGTGCCAAACTCTTTGACATATCAATGCACATATTGAGGGGGAGCAAAATGGTTTGTGGTGACAAAAAGAATCTTGCATCTCATATGAGCACGACTCAGACTTCATCAATGAATTGACGAAACAAAAACTGTCATTAATCGAAAGGACTTGTCCCGGCCAGGTAATAATTTCAAGCTGGTCTAATGATGCGTTGAATTGTGCCATCGCAAAAGGTTTTACCTCTCAAGAGATCTTGAGAAGCTTGCAATCCCCACCAGGCAGTGTACCTGTTCGTTGTAGTATAGTATAGTGACAAGTACCGGGGGATTGATCGTTCAACTAAGGAATAGTGTTCGCTAGGATTAAAAAGTCTACTAAATTAGGTCTAGCATGTGGTCTAGTGGGTAACTCGTAAAGAGTTAAGTGAGCCACTCTGAGAGTAGTACCGGTTGGGTGACCTACCGGGAAGTCCTCAAGTGGGGCAGGACCACATGCTCTGTTGATACCATCCCCCCACCGCAAATGCTCAGATTGACTGGTCAGCGAGGGGTCTTTTGAGAAAATAGCCAGGGTTCATAGCCCACCTCCTGATAAGTACAGTCACTGGGACAGGTGCTCATTGCCTGGGGCCGGGTCCTTGGGGGAGGGTCCGGTTGGCATCCTTAGGATGCATGGGACCAGGGTGATCCCACCGATCTTCACCTTTTGAGAAATTAGGTCTAAAGGTGAGGGATGATTCTTTTTGTATTTTTATATTTTTATAAAAGCAAGTAAAATCTCGGATTTTGAAGGAGTGGGCCAAATTAGTTGCTAATCAACTAACCCAATTATCTAAAGATGCAGTCAAAATAAAATAAAATAAACTAAAACTAATTTGTGGTGTGAACAATAATAAGAGAAAATGTGTTTACTTAGATTTCATTACTCCCTAGATATCTTTTACCGGTTGATTAGTTTGTTACAATTGCATGGATGACGGGTTATATTCCTTAATACTTATTGTAGGACCGTGTACGAAATTCCCTAACTCTATAAGCTCCTACTTCACTCCTATGTCGAGCCGACTAAAAGCTCCTAACATGGGATCACTAGAATTCGCTCATGTATTAAATATAACCATAAATCGTAGTACACCTCCAATCATGTTTCTTAAGACATGTACGAAAGTCTGCCAGTTTTCTTAAGCCTAACATCGAATACAATCATCCACAACAACTATAAACAAACCATCAACCAATAATCAACATCTAGGTTTCAATACATCTAAGCAAACACAATAAAAAACCTAGCCTAGCATGTTAAAGAGAAGAAAAGCATAAGATAGAATCACACAACACATAGACATATTGTATGATTATTGGAAAACTTGTCTTCAATTGAACATGGATGGAACAAGGGTTGAAACCCTTATTATCATAGAAAATTCGTCTAGGGTTTTACAAAGAAGCTCTCCAAAATTTCCACACTCCTAATGAATGAAAATTAGAAAACTATATATAGATTTTACACCTTGACGGCGTCACATTTTAGCTTGTGATGCCGTCAATTCACCGCCATGTGTAAATATACTTTGGGCCGTCATGTGTAAATATACTTTGGGCCGTCACATGTGTTTTGACCCTGACGGCCTTGGTGACACCGTCAAGCCAAATAGCCTTGAAAATGTTCTGGGCCATCACGTGTATTTTCCACATCCACCTCTTTTTGCCACTGTTGATGCCGTCACTTGCAATGCCTTGACGCCGTCAGTTACTGTTCCTAGCGACGATTTTGAGACTTTTTCGTTTTCTTCACTTTTTCGCTCCAAAAACGTCCAAAATGCTTCCTTTTGTAAATTTCCTCTCAAAAGTATCTAAAATGACAAAAGGAACGATTTAGGGCAATAATTGATCAAATAATTATGATTCGGGCTTAAATGACCCCCCAAAAGCGGTACACTTTTCGCCTTATCAAATACCCTTACACTTGAGATTTGCTTGTCCTCAAGCAAAGGCGCTGTTATTGTAATCAAAATACAAGTTAGGAGTCATTTAACACTAAGATAAAAGTAATTACAAAAAATAATCGTTCCACATAAAACCAAAAACAAGCACGGAGGTTATACACTAGCACCACACAAATAGTGTTTAGATACTCACATCTATCGGGTGTAATAAAGTATATATCACAACATGGAAATGAAAAACATCTCTTACTACCTGTCATAGTAAATAGATTACCATAGGCTTGGAAAAGGATCAAACCTCCACCACTTGGCGTAAGCACCTAAGATAAACTACTCCCTCCGTCTCAAAATTATTGTCAGGAGACAAGAATCACCAAGTTTAATAAAAGTGGGGCCAATTTAAATATCAACCACTCAAATAGAATGTTCTCCCACTAACTTTTCTAGTTTTTACTTAAAAAGGAAAGTGGACAATTAATTTGAGACATCCATAAAAGGAAATATGGACAATAAATATGAGACGGAGGGAATATCAAAGAGGTCTTTTAAAGAGTTATAACGTGAGGTGTAGGGATATTGTAAACACGGTTTTGTTGGATAAAGGCAATATTTACTGGTGGCGAGTTAATCATCTTGGTTAATTACATGTATAGCATAGCGTTGCTAAGCCAAGACTCGACTCGACTTAAGCTAATAAATCAAAAATAACAAAAACATAAAACAAACATAGAATGAAACGGGATGGTACTCCGTATGTTTTTCTCTTTTTCCTTTTTCTAATTTTTTTTTTCTTTTTTTTAGATTTTTTTTGCATACACTCTTACTCTACCATCCAAAATAATACATCATAAGGGATTTGCACTCCCCTTACACTTGAACTTTTACATACTTTACAATCAACTATTCTAATGACTCGAATTAAGATAAACAAAACACTTGGAGTACTTTTAAAATTAACGCACATATGGGGGTAGTATATGATGTTCTTCTCCATTACTCCATAACACTAGTACTTTACCCATGAGTCCCAATCGTCCCAAAACAATATGTACAAGATATGACTCGACTTAGCAACCATGTAACCAATTAGATAATTAACTAAGGGTTTAAACAAATAACAATAATGCACTAAAGATGACTGCATACACGGAAGGCTAAGGCGATTTGGTTGCACATTTGGGGTGGATTGTTAACAAATTCTTCCTTTAAGTAAGATGCTTAAAGTTAGAAACGAAAAAGATAGGCTCGGAGGGGTGTACTAGGGGTATCGTGTACTAAAAATGAGTACAACGCAAAGGTGTGGGAAAATTAATTGACTTTACTAGTCAAGGTAATTGACTTAAATGGTCAAGTAATTATGATACGGGTTTAACACAAGGGTGATCCTAATGCCTCTTATCATGTAGTAAATCCTACTACACGAATGTAGTCTCAATAGCGGTCTCGGGATGCATCACTAATGCAAGTTCTAGAATCTAAATACTACCGGTACACTCATAAGCACTAATAATGAATGCTTTTCCTAACAAATCTAATGGCGAACCTCACATATTTTGGTGGAAAATTGTTCTGAGTAGTACGGTTTTTGTGCTAGTTATACAACTCCTATCCATGAGAAGCTCATTAAGGCTAAAGCTTCACTCCTAAATGTCGTAAAAAATTTAAAATTTGGTGCTAAAATTACCCTAACAAGTATTTCTCTTAGTTTTATTACACATATACTATCGAACAAACAAACTCAAGCATAATTGTATTCTCAAAAGTATCATCATTTACCCTCCCCTTACACTTAAGCTGAACATTGTCCCCAATGTTTAATAAAAAGATGTAAAATAAAATAAAGTAAAAGAATGAAAACAAATACTCCCCTGATTCATTCGTTGTGGATAGTGTGTCAACAAGGTTAGATCTTCTTCCAAGAAAATGAACTTTGAAAGCTTCCCTATAGAAATATAAATCATCCTCTTGTCCAATGTAAACTGTTAAACCTGAGAAAAAAATTAAGGCAAACCTTGCGTAAAATCAGCGGCAATCTATACATACTAAAAAATCATAGAAAACAAATTAAGATATAATGCTTGTGGAATGAATGTTTGCAGATTTCCTGGAGTTTATAAAACTAAAGAATCAACAAAAACTTTAAGACTCCGGTATAAACAAAACTCGCAAAATTTTTCAGAATTTTAGTACCTGACGCCGTCAGGTTTTAACCCCTGACGTCGTCAGAATGTTCCTACAAAAATCTCATGTTAAGTTTCCGGAAAATCTCTGGAAAAACTTATGCCTTCCTGGAAAATCCTGCAAAACATCATTATGACTCGATACAAGCATTTGACTCAAACAATTACTAATACACATGTTCATTTAATATTGTTGTGGTTCATGTCCAATTTCGTTCTTATAAACAAATTTGGGTTTCCCCTTACACTTAGCTTTTGCAAAATACCTTTATATGTAATTAAGATGAAGTTAAAAACAAAATAAAGCATTTTCACAATTTACTTTGAACCATGATCCACAAACAACAAAAATAAAACACGCATATGGAAACAAATAAAATCAAACAAACAAAACAAATAAAACATGGGTTGCCTCCCAAGAAGCGCTTTTCTTTATTTACGAGTCTTGTAGCTAGACTCAAATTCAAATCCTACCGTGTGTCGCTTATGCTCACATACCCAAGTGTGAGCCATCTAATAGTTGCCTCATCTTTCTTGTAGTCATCACTTAGCTCTAAACATCCGCGATAATACCTTTTGTTCTTTTCATGAGGATATTTAAGCCCTTTCCTTTTATCATTCTCACTAAGCATATCAAGAGGTGGATACCTATTACATTTCTCAATAGAAAAATCCTTGAACCTAGGGTGTGCACGGGGCTTTTGGTAAACAAAATCTTCATCCCCATCCGAGAATGTAATTAACCCTTCCATAAGTTTTTCATCTAGGTTGGTTAACCTTTTGAAGGGTTTCCCAAACACAACTTGGGTTAAGTTACTATCGATAAATTCTCCTAGATTCTCCATAACCATAAACTCAACCAGATAAACAAAGCTTCCTACAAATACATGTAATGTCATTGCCCTAGCAACAATATTATCTCCTTTGTAGTCTAACTCATCTACCATAATTTTATTGTATTCACTACGTGAGATTATGTTCATTAGTAGAGATGAGATAAGATAGTCATTAAAGCTCCTAAATCCAATCTTACAAGGAAACTGCATATTAAATGAGCGGTCATTCTCAATCCTTGTTCTAGGGTCGACATACCTAAGAGGGTTCATCTCATCTTCCATCCTATCCTCATTAATTACATCACCATCATCTAGGTCCTCATCGGAGTCCGAATAGTAAAAAGGATAAGCCCTATGGTCATTATCATGGTCAGACTCCTCCATCTCAGAATTATTGTCAAAGTGATGGTCAGGCGAGAGGTTAGATGGGTTCTCATTTTCCACTAAAGGGATTGGGCTAGGTAGTTGGAAAATCCTACGACAAAAAACACGAATAACATGAATCAAATGATCAATGCTATTGTTATCTATCGAGATAGTTTACGAACAAAGAAATAAGATAGACTAAAGAAACCTATAAAAATAAAATAAAAATCTTACTAGAAAGGAATCTAGCAAGTAGACCTAATAAAAAGAAATTCTAACCTAGACAATAACTATTCCCCAGCAACGGCGCCAAAAACTTGATGCGTGGAATTGCGCCCTCACAAAAGGTTTTACCTCTCAAGGGATCTTGAGAAGCTTGCAATCCCCACCAGGCAGTGTACCTGTTCGTTGTAGAATAGTATAGTGAAAAG
>JARVZY010000040.1:0-52028 GCA_030686995.1 Artemisia argyi | reverse complement strand
TTTCTTTCTCTAGCGACCTGCAGGCGATTCAGTGCCCCAGTAAGGCGACCTACACTATAAATAAACATACCCCACAAAAATACTTTTTATATTAAATAAACACACACACAAAATTGGACGACACTTGGTCGAGCCTGCAATCATTTAGCTTGTGAATCGTCCTGCGATCGAGTACCCACGGTAAGAAAGATCGAATGAAATCGATCCATCCACTCGGTCGTGTGACCTTACTGTCACCAGCCTTATATTGACATCGACACTTAATATCTTTGGTAGGCATTTAATATTTGCTTTTATGTTCTGAAATCAATGCTAATTATAGATGCAAAACAAGATTGTGACTTCATGATGATTCATGTTGTCGTCTTTAATTTATTCATATAACTTGTTTAATATTAGTAAACAGAATAACGATTATCTGAATCAAGTCGTATAATAACAATTGAATGAGGGACAAATTGTTCCTTTTGGTACCGATGATTTAGGCTTGATCCATAAGGTATCAAACCATGTGTTAAAAGGAAAGAGATAATGATCTATATATTTATCAACAAAGTTTATAATGTCTTCTTTGCAAGTATGAAAGGTCTATTTTCAATTTGAATAACAATAAACTTTTCATTTGTACCCGCTTGGTCTCTCGTTGTCTATTATTCTATTCACACACCTTTAAAAACCAATACTCATTTCAATCTTACTACTTTTTAAAAGAAAATTTTAATCACAGATAATAAATTAGAAAGGTTTTGGAACATGGTTAGAATTTAAAGCTTTTTATCTAGCGAACATGCATGTTGGTTTTCTTATTTCTAAATGTTTATGATACGTTATAGTGTTTATTACTTGTGCGTATATTGGGCTTGGTATATATTAAATTCAATTTAAATTAAAATTCGTGTCTCATTTTGATAGTTATAACTTACGAGGAGAGTTATATTAAATACCAATCATTCTTACATACAAGGGATTCATTCCCACTATCCATTTAAAAAGAAATTAATAGTTTAGATTAAAAGCATTTTAATATTTCACCTATTTTTTATAATTTAAATATCTCTTAAACCATTAATCGTTAAGCGAAAATAATTACACCATCGGAACGAGCATTTAATTATTTTTCTATAGACGGGCACTTTGATATAGTTTAAACAAAAAAAAAAATCGTTTTTTTCGTGACCGAAAAAATCATATATGCGAAAAAATCATATATGATATGTAATATCATATATGATTTTTTCGGCCACGAAAAAAAACGTGAAAAAAACGAAAAAAAATTGTCGAAAATATATCAAAATACCTATATATATAAAGATAATTAAATGCTCGTTGTAACGGTATTTTTTTTCGTTTAACGATTAACAGTTTGAAATATATTAATATTTGAAAAAAAATGATGAAAGTGGGTTTTTTAAATTGTTGGTATTAATCTCATCTATTAGATCAAATAAAGATGGAGGGAAGATGAAGGGTGGAGATTAGTCCCTTGGTATGTAAAAAAAGTTTGGTCCTCAAATGATCTTATATCATAACTTATAACTTTGTGCATATACAAAATAATTTGTTTTAATCCCTAAGAAGCAAGACGCAAAAATGGTGAAATATTTTCGTCCGATTAGTTTGACTGGAAGCATGTACAAAATTATCACTAAGGTGTTGGCGAATCGGTTGGGTTCTGTAGTAGGGAGTATCGTGAATGAAGTTCAGTCCGCGTTTGTTGCTGATAGACAAATTCTTGATGGCCCATTCATTTTAAACGAGATAATATCTTGGTGCAAATACAAGAAGAAGCAAACAATGATTTTCAAGGTAGATTTTGAAAAGGCTTATGACTCGGTTCGTTGGGACTATTTGGATGATATTTTAAAGAAATTTGGCTTTGGTGACAAATGGTGTAGATGGATTCAAAGTTGTCTTATGTCGTCTAGGGGTTCTAACCGACGAATTTCAATTCCACAAGGGTCTTAAACAGGGAGATCCTATCTCTCCGTTTTTGTTTATATTGGTGATGGAAAGTTTGCATCTTTCTTTTCATCGAGTCGTGGCTAATGATTTATTTGCGGGAGTTTCAATTTCACCCTCATTGACAGTTTCTCATTTGTTTTACGCGGACGATGCTGTATTTATGGGACAATGGAGTAAGTCTAACCTTGATACTATTATTCGGGTTTTGAAATGTTTTCACTTAGCTTCTCGCCTTCGTATCAATATGAGTAAAAGCAAGTTGATGGGAATTGGTGTAGTTTCGGAGCAAGTGGTTCACGCAGCTTCTCAGGTTGGATGTTCCACTTTCATTTCTACTTTTTCTTATCTTGGTGTTATGGTCGGTGGCGTGATGTCAAGAGTAGAATCTTGGGATGGTATAATAAACAAGTTGTCGCAAAGATTATCTAAATGAAAGTTGAAAACCCTTTCAATTGGTGGTAGATTGACCCTTTTAAAGTCTGTTTTGGGCTCGGTGCCTATATATCATATGTCGATCTTTAAGGTCCCTGTTAAGGTGTTAAACATTATGGAAAGTATACGTAGCCGAGTTTTTAATGGAGTGGATGCTAATGAAAAAAAGTTGGTGTGGGCAAGTTGGGATGGCGTTTTAGCATCCAAACAAAATGGTGGTTTAGGTGTTTCAAGTTTTTATGCGTTGAATAGAGCTCTAATGTTTAAATGGGTTTGGCGTTTCAAAACTCAAAAGTCTTCGTTGTGGGCTACAGTTATCAAAGCTTTGCATGGGGAATATTTGAGTGTTTGTTTTTTTAAACAATCTCAAGTTTTACCCAATTTTAATCAAATTTGAGATTTAAATTTGATTTTTACCAATCCTTAGTTGGTCTATGTTAGCATGTGTCAAAACTGGGATTTCCTGTTGGTCAATTTGATTAAAAAAAAAGTTTAAATAACGTATAAAAATATAATTCTTTTATTATATAAAAGATATTAACCATCAAAAATCATCATATTAGTGCAAAAAAAAGATTGTGCCTGTTAACAGTGAACAGGGGATTTTTTTTTTCTTTTAATTTTTTTTATCATCTAAGAAACTCGCATGTAAAAATATAAATGATGGTCACATATCATGTTCTTCCATTAAAGTAAAAGACCGATCGAGTCACCAACGTTATGAAAGTTCCTAGTGTTATAAAACATACGGAGTATTAAAATTTTAAAAGGACAAAACACCACCATGTTCGTTGTATACTATAAATGTGGCAAAATCGGATATTTTCACACTGTTGATGTGATTAGCAAAAAACAAGTTTTAGTTATAAGTAAAGTTTTAATTAAGCTATATGTAAAATATACTATACTTAACTTACAAGATATCTGACATTTCTGCATGCATTTTTTTTTTTTGAATGGCTCTCTGCATGCAAATATTTAACTTCAAGATATAAATAACAAAAACAAAACAAACATCAAGTGTATATAAAACATGATAAAATCCAAAAACAAGAAACAAAAACATTATGGAAGTACGAGTTATGTTATTAAATTATTATAAGTTCATGCCAAAATGATATGGTCCAAAAAACATTGGCATATGGTTTCACAATTAGAAGTAACCTAACCTTTTTGCCCATATCTTATGGTCTTGAGACCTCCTTTTGTCGGCCTTCAATATATGTCGGACTATTTTGTTATTATTCGCATACTTTTTGGTTCGATTAACTATATTAAACACACATACTTAACAACTTATTAAGACAAAACTATGAATATTCGACACCTGTCGTAGCAAATAAGTGTAACATTTCATCTTTTACGAAAAATATGTGATGACAAAGCCGTCAGTTTATCGTGTAGTATGGGTGTACATAAAGTTATGAACTTATGATTAGGTTAAAAATTAAATATGGAGATTTAAGGATCTTGTTTAAATTAACTTGTAATAATGCATGCTTAAACAAAAGCACAAATCCATGCTCACACATAACTCACTATTTGTCGCTTACTTACATATGCATGTGCACAAATATTTATGAAAGATGTTATTAACTCATTCGGATTTATGTGTATATTTGATGCTTTCGATTATTCATGATTTCAAAAGAATAAAATCCTTGCTCATAGATCAATAGTTCTGGCCCATTTGGTTTGGTATCTATTTTGAGATCTTGTAATCTACAAAAATCATCTCTTGATACTGTGGTAGCTATTTTCATTAGGTATAACTAGTTGTATACATTAATGTATTTCAATCATATCAAATTTCACTTAATTATAACAAGTTGTGTTATTTCATTATTTGTGTCTTGTGCAAGCATATGATAGATTATTAAGCAAGGTGGGTAATAAACTTTCATTAAATATTTGAACTAACAGACTACCTTCGTCCTTTTTTTTCATTTGTCTTAAAATAATTATTTATGTCTAAATATAGAAGTGGAATTGTTTAAGTTTACCTTACTACCTAATCAAAGTTATATTCATATAGTTAAATGAAATAAGTAATTAATAGTCAAAAGGTAAAACTGTCATTTAATAACTTATACAAAAGTCATATTAGTAATAAATACTTTTTTTTTTTTTTTTTTTTTTTTTTTTTTTTTTTGTGGAAAATAATTTTGAGACGAAGGTACTGTATATCAAAGATGGGAAAACTGTTTTCTGTTTTAAGTTGATATAAGGCGTTCACCTACATTTTAATTTTATAAAAACCATTTTTCAAGTAAACCGGATTTGCTATTTGCAAATTCATTCCAACTCAAGACGTGGGCATGTAAAACCTTGTTAATGATTATTTTTAAAGCATAGATAAGTGACATTTTATTTTGACAAATTAAATGGTCACATTTCATCATGTTTGATTTTGGTTTGTAAAAAACGATGTTTCTGGTTATTTTCTCCAAGAAATGAATCAAACAAATGAATCAAACAGGTATTTCACCTCCACCAAAATGAAGATTGTATTTTTTTTTGAAAAATTCGGCGCATGACGACTAAATGCATAAAGGTTCACTAGGCAATGTTGTACTAAATGAGTCATGTGGACATGGCAGTGATTCTCGAAACCATGATGCAAATTAACAAGCATCATTTTCTCTTAAATCACATTGAGGGCCAAGAAGTTGGCTAGCATTGCGAGGTTTTAACATCAGGCAACCTGAATATTCATTTATGGGATGCAAATTGGTGTTTCTAATAAAAAGCATGGTTTCGTGTACTTTGATATATGTTCGCCAATAAAAAAGATCCCTTTCCTTCTCACTTTGATCGGTCTCAAATGTGAAAAAAGTTCTTCTCAACCAACCTTTAGTTTTGTTTGTAGCAATCGAGAGAATACTGAAAACTGTATTATCAGATTCACTAAATGATGAAGTTTACAAAATATTAAAAAGACTACAAACTAATCAGAACCATAGCAACTAAATGGGCCAAAAGCGACAGGCCGGGCCTAGGCCTTTATTATGTAACATTGTTTAGTGAACCTTTTCTCAATTATATCTTTTATATAATAAAAGAATTACATCATTTCGGAGTGTTTTTGTAAATCCCTTCTTATTGAAAAAAAATTGGACCAATAGCAGAGCTTGATTTTGCCACGTAGGCGAAATCGAGTAACGTGATTGGTCAATAGAAAGTCAAAATTAAATTGATTTTGGTCAAACTTAATAAATTTGATGGAGAAATTTAGTTAAGAAAAAAAATGCATAAAAATATAGGTGTCAAATTTATGAAAACAAAAACTTAAAAAAAGATGAAGTGATTAATAAAACTTTAGTGATTGTATTTTAAATAATTTGTATAGAATAAAGTGTAAAATTACAAGTTCAATGTTTTTTAGTAACTTTATAAAAAACACAATTAACCCTTACACTTTATACCCCCTATACTTTACAATATTAATTTTGTTTAAAATTACATGAGTATTAGTATTAGTTTTTAGACTTTCATCTATTAAAATTACAAAATTTGGTAAATATACGAATTATTTTTAATATACGTTAAATATTTTTTTAAACTAATTTTAGTTTTAAACTTTCATCCATTAGAATATTTTTTTAAATAAGGACTCATATTACTACTTAAAAGTTTAATTTATGCGTACACGGGTTTGAAATACGGCTAAATTATTAGTAATGGTAATATAAATATCAAATGATAAGCCTAATACTGTGATATGAAAATAAATATACGCGATTCTACTTATAACAACGACTCGTGAAATTGTTATTTAAAATTTATATATGGATATCCATAAAAACATTTTAAATTTTACGGAGCATGTTTTAACTTCATCAACGTTCATTATGTGCTACTAAATTCACACATTTTGTACAACATAATATTAATAGTTAAAGTTAAACAACAAAATCAACATCAACCTCAACACGTCTGTCAGTTAATTAAAAGCATTATACAAAGCTAATTATTAAAAAAAAAAAAAAAAAAAAAAAAAAAAAAAAAAAAAAAAAAACGTGGGTTAAATAGTCATTGTTTAATATAGAAGGTGTTTTCCTTAAATTATATATATATATATATATATATATATATATATATATATATATATATATATATATATATATATATATATATATATATATATAACGTAATAGTTGGCCGTTGTAAACGAATTAAAAGTATGTACATGCGAAATATTCAGCAAGAATATATAGTTTTAATCAGGTTATTACATTACTATACTGCGATAATGTTATTGAGTTGGTAATCACGGATGTGAGATACAACCATTATTCTATACTTATGATTTATGTGTAAACCCCTTTTTGCTTCTGAATAGAATTCGAAAGAGACCTCAACAGAATTTTGGCTTATGTCTTACCTAGCTGATAGTATTTAGTAACTTTTTTTATGGTTTAACTTTTTTGTTATACACACCAACTTTTAGTAACTCTTTTTTATGTTTTATTTAAAACTTCTACACTTAATATTTGTGTTTTTACTATAAACACACTAAGCTATAATATAATTAGTTGTGAGTTCAGGGGTTTTTTCACTAAGCTTCTAAAAAAAAGCTTATAACTTTATCATACACTTATTGTGTTATGGTAATTGAATAAGCCAATAAGCACATTTAATAAGCATAACTAAACACCCCTTTAGTTCTAATATGAAGTTTTCTTATTTGATGTTATGACTAACTTTGTTATTATCCTTACTATAAATTCAATGTTTTAAAAAGCGCGCCTCAGGCGCGCCTACTCCCTAAATCCCATGAGGCTCTAGCCTTTGGGATTTTTTCAGATCGAGGCTCACGACATGCATGAATCCCGTAAAAATCGCAGCGCCTTGGGGATTTTTGCGCTTTTGCGCCTTGGGGATTTTTGCGCCTAGAAGATGTAACGGGGTTTTGGCCTTTTTTTCTTAATAGTAAGATACGTTTTGGGCTTACATATTATATACATTGGGCCCTTTAAGTTATAAAGTATCTAAGAACCCTAATATTTAGAAAATAACTAAAACACACAATCAACAAAGAAATATATATTTTTTGTAATCTAATGTCTAAGAATAGTAGCTTATTAACATATACAAATGTTGTTTCTTTAGTGTTAAGTGTTACCAAACAACTATAGATTTTTTGTTGTTGATAGTTGATAGAGATACATGGTAATTTGTTAAATTTTATTAGTCATAAACTTATATATTGTAATGTATGTTCAGGGATTTAGGGTAGTTCATGGATTCTGATATGTTGTTTGCTTGATATTTTGAGTTTAAATGCAAGCTTTGTTAGATGTAATAACCATTAAGTGGCATTATGCATTGAATATTGATATTTTTGTATTATTTCAGCTGCATAAGTTGTCACATATGTTATAAAAAAACCTAAATGAATGTATAGTGCGCCTCGTATTTATGAATCCCGTGCCTTGGTTTGCGCCTCGACTCAAGGCTCTTTGACCCCCTTTGCGCCTTAGTGCGCCTTGAGCCTTTCAGAACATTGACTATAATGCAACATGTTAGTGGTTTTTGCAGTTTTATCATCTTAACGCACACACTAAAGTGTAATGC
The DNA here is from genome assembly GCA_030686995.1 of Artemisia argyi. Lineage (NCBI taxonomy): Eukaryota > Viridiplantae > Streptophyta > Magnoliopsida > Asterales > Asteraceae > Artemisia > Artemisia argyi. The sequence continues at coordinate 44,057 of JARVZY010000040.1, read as the reverse complement.
AATTTGTTGTGTGCGTCTTTTAGAGGAGGATTAAGTATCAACACATGATTGTCGTGGAAGGATTTTCTACGCCTGCTCAAGGTATGAATGTAAAATTTAGTTGAGTTGCTGATTTAGATAATACATGAATGTATTTTAATGTACCAAAGATGTGTTTTAGTGCCTATATGGGAATTTTATGATAGGAATTCTTTTCGGAGTGTAATTTGTCTTTAAATGAGTTAATAAAACTTAGCAGGTGTTTGATGTCATTGATAACACTATAGTTGTCAACCAACGGTCTAAAATATTGGTGTCTTTTACCTTGATGATTTAGGCCAATTATGAAGAAAGTTGTAATAAAGTGAAAGGTCGGTAAGGATTCAAACAATCTTAAAAGACTGGTGAATGTACTCTTTGTCATTTTTTCATGCATTTTAATTTACTTATACAAGTAATAATAATTTCCCTATATAGTTCGGGCTTAGAGAAAAATTATTCTTATATATTATACGTAAACGTAAGATTAAATTTGAGTTCTACCCATTACATCTTTTTTTTGTTTCTCTTTATGTAATAAAGAAGCTATAGTGTAAGCATCTATGTTAATTTGGTAATTTTATGATCAAACATGAGAAGTAAATAGCACAAACTTATGTAAATACAACTTTCCAAATGAAAAAGGTATATTAGTAAAAATGATATGATGGTTATTCATAATTAAGAAAATGAATCAATTTTCAAAGCTATCTAAATATGCTACATATTTTAAAGAAAATATAAGTAAAAGAAATACCACAATTATAAAACACATCGTAAATTGATAGCACGGGTTTGCAAAATTAAAAGCATATATAACATCTCATGCAAGTCAAGTATCATCATCATATGATTTTGCTTGAATAATAAAATATAATTTTTAATCCAAAAGCATTGTCCTAAAATAATAGGTAGATTATAACATATACATATGATTTTTTATTTTTAGTCCACCAAGTAAAACCATTTGAAATATGTTAAGTGGTTCATTTCTTAATCGATAATAATATATAATTAAACGAAATTTTAAAAACCCTGTGCGTGCACATGTATTATAACTACTTAGACATTTAGACATAGTTAACTCTTTATTTTGTAGTATGTTGGTTTTCTTCAACATGGTTTTTAGTTCAATGATATGTATGTTATTTTCGCCATTATAAAGAAAAGAAACTGAAAATGGATGAAGATAAAGTTTTGGTTTGTTCGTTTTTTCTTTCATTGTTTGTTACTTCGTTAGTACTGTCTAGGTAGTGGAAGAGCCCAAGTGTGTCGTTATATGAAGCCCAAAGATGTCCTTGGTTCATAGCCCAATTTGGACAAAAGTCTTTAAACTGAGTTTATATAGGGGTGTCATCGGTTCGGTTCTCGGTTAATCGATTTATTCGGTTCGGGTTGTTCAGTTAAAAATAAAATTTGGGTCATAACTGAAAACCGAACCGAACCGAAAATATTTGTGACCGAACCCAACCGAGAACCGAACCGAAGTTCGGTTCGGTTATGGGTCAAAACCGAAAACCGAATTTTGTACGTGAATTACACCATATATATATATTTTTTAAAGTTAATTATATAGATTTTTGAGAAAAATAATTATTTCAAGGATAAAAAAGTGTTTTTATATTAGGACAAAATTTTAATGTCTTTTTATATATATATATAATAATATAAATATATATAAAAATGTATATATATTTATATAAATTCGGTTTTCGGTTCAGATAGCCAAAACCATATCCAAACCGAAAACCGAATTTTTAGTTCGGTTCGGTTCGGTTCGATTTTGACAAATTCGGTTCGGTTACAAGTTTGGTTCGGTTTGTTTTCGGTTCGGTTCGATTTTCGGTTTGTTCGGTTTATTACCCGAACCATGAACACCCCTAAGTTTATAAGCACAAAAGTAAAAGATAATCCTACTTCCCAAAATAAATACTCTCTTGATTGGTTGAAATATGAAATAAATCATTTATAAATTTATCTAATTTGTCACATTTTTCATTTTAATGTAGCGAATAAATTTTTTTGTAAGTTAATCCATGTACTTTTAAATTTCATCACTTTGATGTATCATTAGTGATTAAATATGACAAGAATTATGTTTTGAGGAAGTAAAGAAATACACCAAAGTGGCAAAATTCAAAAGTACGGGGTTTAACTTGCAAAAAATTTTATTCACTACATCAAACTGAAAAAAGTGTCAAGTTAAATGCATTTACAAATTATTACCCTATGTCAAATGGACACTTATTTTAGGATAACACAATATAGAAGTGTGGACACTAGAGGTGTTTGTGATTGATTATTATAGAAGTGTGGACACAAGAGGTGTTTGTGATTGATTATTAGTGTTTGTGATTGATTATTATTGAAATATGAAATAAATCATTTATAAATTTATCTAATTTGTCACATTTTTCATTTTAATGTAGCGAATAAATTTTTTTATAAGTTAATCCATGTACTTTTAAATTTCATCACTTTGATGTATCATTAGTGATTAAATATGACAAGAATTATGTTTTGAGGAAGTAAAGAAATACACCAAAGTGGCGAAATTCAAAAGTACGGGGTTTAACTTGCAAAAAAATTTATTCACTACATCAAACTGAAAAAAGTGTCAAGTTAAATGCATTTACAAATTATTACCCTATGTCAAATGGACACTTATTTTAGGATAACACAATATAGAAGTGTGGACACTAGAGGTGTTTGTGATTGATTATTATTGTTGCTTCTGCTACTGCTTAAAAATAAGTATGTATAAGTATGTTTAGAAACAATGTTTGAATTTGCTTATTTTGTATAAGATGCAATAGTAGTCGAAAACACATAATAATTTGATAAAAACATAAAATATTACTATAATATGATAGTAAAAACAAAATTTTAATTAATATCAAATAGGTAATGTGAAATAAACAACTTCTTACATGTTTATAAAAAACGTGAAAGCTGAAAACACGTAAGATAGTTATTCAAAACACACAATGTACGCAATGAACTTTCAAAATTGTCAATGTATGCAATTTATTTTCAAATTACGTACAATGTACGCAATATGACTGGGAATCAACAAGTTACCAGGTAACACCTTCCACGCTGGCTTTTTTTTGTATTTTTTTTTATTATACGCATGGTGACACGCTGGACTTTGACAATACAGCAAAAGTTGACCCACCCATGTGTCTTTTGACTTTGACCCACCCATATTAAAACATATCACACATTTTCATTTTCCCCCAATTGAAATTTCCCATATTTATCAAATTTTGTAATTTTAATAGATGAAAGTTTAAAAACTAATACTAATACACATGTAATTTTAAACGAAGTTAATATTATAAAGTATAAGGGGTATAAAGTGTAAAAGGTTATTTGTGTTTTTTATAAAGTTATCAAAAAACATGAAAATTTGTAATTTTACACTTTACTCTATATAATTTATTTAAAATTCAATCACTAAATTTTTATTAATTACTTCTTATTTTTTTAAGTTTTTGTTTTCATAGATTTGACACCTATATTTTTATGCATTTTTTTTCTTAACCAAATTTCTCCACCAAATTTATTAAGTTTAACCAAAATTAATTTAATTTTGACTTTTTATTGACCAATCACGTTGCTCGATTTCACCTACGTGGCAAAATCAAGCTCTGCTATTGGTCCAATTTTTTTTTCAATGAGAAGGGATTTGCAAAAACACTTCTAAATGATGTACTATCTAACCGATGTTTTTTTTTATTTTTTTTATTTTTTTTATTTTAATAATTAGCTTTGTATAACGTTTATAACTGACAGACATGTCGAAGTTGATTTTGTTGTTTAACATTAACTATTTATAGCATGTTGGTGCCTACCATTTGATATTTATATTCTCGTTACTAATAATTTAGCCGTATTTCAAACCCGTGTACGTATAAATTAAACTTTTAAATAGTAACATGACTTTTTATTAAAAAAAATATTCTAATGGATAAAAGTTTAAAACTAACATTAGTTTAAAAAAATATTTAACGTATATTAAAACTAATTCGCATATTTATCAAGTTTTTTAATTTTAATAGATGAAAGTTTAAAAACATATACTAATACTCATGTAATTTTAAACGAAGTTAATATTATAAAGTATAAGGGGTATAAAGTGTAAGGGGTTATTTGTGTTTTTTATAAAGTTATTAAAAAACATGAAAATTTGTAATTTTACACTTTACTCTATATAATTTATTTAAAATTCAATCACTAAGTTTTATTAATTACTTCATCTTTTTTTAAGTTTTTGTTTTCATAGATTTGACACCTATATTTTTATGAATTTTTTTTCCTAACCAAATTTCTACACCAAATTTATTAAGTTTGACCAAAATCAATTTAATTTTGACTTTTTATTGACTAATCACGTTGATCGATTTCGCCTACGTGGCAAAATCAAGCTCTACTATTGGTCCATTTTTTTTTCAATGAGAAGGGATTTACAAAAGTACTTCGAAATAATGTAATTCTTTTATTATATAAAAGATTTGTAGCACTTCAATCTGTGAGAAATTGAAAAGTGGGTGAGTGGATAATGTTTGTGTGTGAAAGTGATATTAGATTTGTGGTAGATCGTGTGTTATATTGTGGGTGAAAGTCAAAGTTGCTGTATGGTCAAAGTCCAGCGTGTCACCCTGTGTATAATAAAAAAAAAAAATACAAAAAAAAGCCAGTGTGGAAGGTGTTACGTGCTAACTTGTTGATTCCTAGTCATATTGCGTACATTGTACGTAATTTGAAAATAAATTGCGTACATTGACAATTTTGAAAGTTCATTGCGTAAATTGTGTGTTTTGAATAACTATATTACGTGTTTTCAGCTTTCACCCTTTTAAAAACTACTTTTCTGCTTATCTTCTGCTTAAAAATAAGTAAAAAATGTTTAGAACCTTAGATACTAAAATTGTTTTTTTCTTAAAAAGAACAGATTAGCAAAAAAAAAAAAAAAAAAAAACTAACTAACTAGCCAAACACCCACTTATTTTGAGATAGATATGGGAGTAAAAACTAAAAAGTAAAACAATATCTTAGACTATGTTTATTGGTGACCTAAAGTCACAACCGGTCACAAGAGATTGCCAATTTGTGGTCACTTGGTGACCTAAAGTCACAACCGATTGCCACATGTCAATTTGTGATTGGTTGAAAGGGGAGAATCGATCGTGACCCCAACCCACAACCCACACCAAAGGTCACCAATAAACATAGTCTTATGCCAAAATTCAACCACGTGAATGTTACAGGACCAGATGTTTACGGCTTTCCGCCATTTAAAACTACTAGTGGTCCCAACAGCAAGCTGAAAAAGAATGAACCCCATATACTTTTTATCTGTAACGCCAACTTTTATCAATTCAAATTCAAATATTTGGTGCAAAAGTTATGAAAATGTACTAACAATTAATAACCATATCTTGTTATATATTCCGTACAACTTATTTGAGGCTGTCTTTCTTTGCTTTGGGATGATATTGTCTTTTGTTAGACATGGGAGAATCAGCTGCTTATCTCATGCATTCTTATTCTTACAACAATGCCATACTTAATGATCACAACAATCACGTAAGTCGTTAACATTTCTACTTGTTATATATCGTCTTTTCACAGTTTCTAGTTGTTGAGTACTATACACGTTTTGACGAAATTTTCTAATGTGTTGAATGTGGTGCTAGGGTGTGTTTATTACGTAATTTACGTTGTTTGTATATATAAGGCGTAAATATTTAAATGTAGAAGATTAATTTGCAGCTTTTAGGATGTTTCATTTTGCTTATTTAATTGCGAGTGTCTTAAGCTTTTTGACAAAATATTGTGCGAGGTAAGTTGTTTTGAGATGGATCCTCGTATTTGCTTTAAAAACTGCATATAAGCACTTATATTAAGCAAAGTCCAAAGTTTTAGTACCCGTCTGAATAACTAGTTTGGAGTTGCATATTTCAAACCACTCTTTTGATGCAATAATCAGATAAGCAGATTTAAAGTTTGGGTCAATATGAATTTGATATGTATTTTTGTGATATCTTGTGGAGGAGTGTAACAAATTCACCCGTTTACTGTGTTTTTGTTCCTGAATTGGGTTGGCATTATGTATATGTTTCAGGGGAATCACGTACATGTACTTGGAGAGTCAATGTCTTTCGGGAGGTTCACATCAGAGTCATTAAGTTGGGAAAATTGGTCAGCTGTTCCTCAAAAGCGCTACGTCGAAGAAGCCAAGAGTTTCACCCAACCTGGATCTGTTGCTCAGAAGAAGGCTTTCTTTGAAGCTCATTACAAGAAAATTGCTGCTCAAAAGGCTGCAGCAGCAGCCTTGCTAGAGCAAGAAAAGGCAGAAGCTGCAGCCCGCCAATTAAATGATGATGCAATTGAAAACAACGTTGAGGACCATGTTTCTGTTTCTGTTGATAGCAGAACATCTCAATCGAGTAGACCTTTGTTGAAGCCAAAACTGAACACGGATGAGGAGGTTAGAAAACCAATGATCAATGAAAAACCCTTAGTTTCGCCCTTGGTGTCATCAATTGGAAGAAAGCCGTACAGAATCCCACCTCCGCCAGCAAAATATGTAGCTGCTGTAAATCCTAGGAAAGACCATATCACCACTCCAAGAACCAAAAACTTTACTAAAGAAGAACACATCGATAAAAGGAGATCAGCTCCTAAATCTTTGAAAGCGTTAATGAATTCTCGCTTTGTCAAAGAACCAAAAGTCCAAAGCACAAAGCCTCCTCCAAGTGTTCGTACCACCCCTAAACGCAGTGCAACGCCTGTGAAAACGCCAGCTAAGGTAATGTTTGAGATATTAAATGTCATTATGTCATTATTTACCTGTGCAGCATAGTATAAGCTTATCTTTGGTTTATCTTGCAGGCATATGTAAATGAGGTAAATAAGCAACCTTTGGAAACATCAGTAAACCCTAAGGTTGCTGGAAGCAAATCGACTGGCCCAAAATGGCACATCTTATCAGCTGTGTAAGTTGAATTTATTATATACATGCAGTGTAAATAGTATGTAGTAATATACTATCTATATATTGTTTTCTTCATCAAGGCCACTATATCGAAAATCTGGTATTTGTGTGAATAGTTCAAAGTCGTTGAGTGCTTATAGAAACAAAATGAAGTCTCCAACTATATCATCGCCTTTTGTCTTAAGGACAGAGGACAGAGCCGCAAGAAGAAAGCAGGTACGTCATTACTTTCATTTCTTTATACAAGTCAAAGCATTGTTTCTATTTGTTAACCGGTATTTATCTCACTTACAGAAGCTTGAAGAGAAATTCAATGAAAAGGAAGCACGACAAGGGCAACAGGAAACCAAAATAAAGGTTATAAATCTGAACATTGTATAAAATACTTGATGAGTAATAGTATTTTAAATTTGATTCCTAAAATGGCAAAGACATGTGACGTTTCGTATTTGGTTATGTTGCAGGAGAAAGCAGAAACGGAATTTAGAAGATTGCGTCAAAGCTTTTGCTTTAAAGCTAGGCCATTGCCCACTTTTTATAAGGAAATAGAAACACCCAAAAATCTAATGAAGGTACCAGTCCAACACGATCATTTTAAAGTGACGTGTACCTTGTGTGTTACAAGCTGTACATATGATTCATGTAGCTGTGATTTTTTGTGCAGACTCCCGAAGCAAATCTAAAGACATTCACACCACGAAGAAAAATTCCATCTTCAGCGAAAAAGAAGTCCTCGAGAAGACTTTGGAAATATAATGATTAGAATTCAACTCAGCGCCTGTCTCTTCTGTAGCATGAATGATGAGCCATGAGACCATGTCTCCATTTAACACTAGCGTATAGCCACACACAAAGCTAATTGAAGTAGTTGGTTCATCTGTAACACTATCTCCTTTTGTTTTAGAATACTGATTATCTGTAGGTTGTGTATACAACTTTCATATTGTTTAAATGTCTTAAAACCAAGCCCCCAGTATTAAAGATTAGAAACGCCAAACAACATCCAAAATAAAGATATGTATTTAGTTATATATGTATGCATTCAAATACATATCAAGCTGTACTCAAAACATATAAGATCGACCTGCAAGATTTTCATACTATTTAGTTATATATGTATGCCTCCTGGTATACTGAATAGCGATAGAGCACATAATGTTGCACGATAAACAATAGGTCGAAGAAGATAGAGATCTGCAAGCATACATAGGATATATTATCTTCCATTTGTTCATACAATTACTACTCTTTACTACTATATACTTGAAATTAGCATATCGAGATTTACGAAATGGTAATATTAAATATTTGATTTAGTACATGATACATACCACAGAGAGCAACGCTTTGCCTACATTTCCATAAAAGTTCACCCAAGAATCTGCACAACACGAAAATATGCCATGTAAGTTGATAACTCATGGTGAAACCTTAACCATAAAAACTTGAAAAACATACGTTGGTCTATAGATTGCACCGTCATTTGCCCATAAAATTCATATATGCCTGAACCCATGCAACATATTTAATTAGTACCAACGGGCTAAATAGAAGTAACATCCATAAGAGGTAGCAATTTGACCCGTCCATACTTAATAATGTGTCGATTTGGGCTGAATATATACTATCTCAAACTTCTGAAATTCTATATAGTAGCTATAACAGGGACAGGATAAAAACGTCTAATAGCAACTAATAAAATTTACTAGAGTATTTCATTCAAAGATTCAGTCTAGAAGAAACTTCAAGAAAGTAACAAGAAGTGTATGCGGGTCAACCCAGCATTTTACGACCCGTGAACCGAACGCACCCCACCCATCATGCCACCTTAGATAAGGGAAACCAACCGTTACCTGGGGTATGTACTTGATGACGGTCATGAAAACCTGCAACATGCTGCAATAAGCATCATACTTGTTAGGCTTCATCCCAAACACAATTATGTAGGAATAGCAATAAGTTTGAGCACACAATCACTTTAATGACTAATGTTAATTACACATAACGAAACTTACTTGAAGCAGGAAACGAGCCACAACCACTTATTTGTCCATATGGCTATAATAGCACAAATTGCAATAGCTATCCATGCTGCATCAACTATGACAATAGTAACCCTTGAAACACTCTGACTTCCACGCTGCATAAATATGATAACCATTACTTTGAAAAGGCATTTGAGTTTGCTCAAAAAAAAAAAAAAAATAAATAAATAAATAAATAAATAAAAGATAAAAAAAGAGAGAAGGCATTTGAGAAATGGTTTAGCTGATAAATATAGTTAATTCATCTAGTAAACGATAGCTGAGACGAGTATACCTACCTCATATATGGTGATCTGAAAAAGGGTAAATGCGGTTAGCAGAACAGCGTGACTAGAAAAAGCAACGTCGTTTGCAGCCACAGGTATCATCTGTATATACAATAAAGATATGAACACGCGTCAATTGACTGATACACAAAATCTAAAAATGTGATAAATCCTAGTTGACCTGATATCATCCACTATTATTGTTAAGGTGTGCTGGGGCGTGCATTGTCCTAGGTTGGTGGCCCGTCTTGGTAATGCTACGCAATAAGACCCCAAAGTGGTAACTGTATTTTCTTTAAATGGGCTATTTGTAGCTGGGGAAAAGGTGGTGTAGCAAGACGTCTCATCAGAAATTGAGCTAGTTTGCTAACTATCTTGTTTTGAAATGTGCTGGTTTGGTAATTAGATTTGGATAAATGTTACCGTATAGTTATATATCTTCAATTGGCCTGTGATCCTTTTTGTTGAATTATTTTAAAGGCATTAAATATGTATGTAATTAAAAACTAGCAAGATGCTATGAATTACAACGACACTAGATGATTAACGACTCTAGTGCAACAGATAAAAACTACCCGCAAACTACAAAAACTCTCACACAACAACGACCCGTAAACCATAACGACCCTAACTACAATGACCTTCAAACTACAACTACCTCAATTTAACGACCCTCAAAATCACAACGACCCTCAAACCACAACGACCTCACGACCCTCAAACTGCAACGACCTCAACGACCCTCAAACTACAACGACCTCAATGATCCTCTAGCTACAACAACCTTCAAACTACAACGACCCTAAAACCACAACGATCTTAGTATCTACTGTTGTGAACATCCAACAATCAATAAGACGAGCTCCCACCATCCAAACCCAAATATAACGCCTAACCACACCCTCAATTACGTTCTGTTAATAATATATTTCCCTAATCCGTTTTGGTAATTTTAGGTTTTGAAATGGACCATCTCACTAATTGAAGTTTCTTTATCTATCTCGTAATTATATTTTTCTTACCTATCCGCTTATTATGTTTTAAGCTGTAAGTAGTAAATTAGTTCCGTTAATTTAGGTCATTTGAAAGAAAAATGTAGCTATCATGTCGGGCACATGGTTGAGCATAATTACCAAAACGAACTACCAATCTGGAAACCTAAGTCGATTGCTATTCTGTAACGTTAGCCCAAAAATCAGATACTAACATAAAGGTTACAACTAAACAAGGTATCATGATTGGAACAAATAGAAGAACCTGATTAAAGTCATATTTCTTGTGATACTGACGTTGAACCACAGAGCTAAAGAACATCGACGCATTGTATATGAGATAAGACGTATGCTTAGTCAAGTTCAGTACAACAAAGTCAAAATTCAGCCCCACAACGCTGCAAGCAATATCAGATCACCAATTCATAAAACTCATCGTAAACAGCCAAAGATCAAACAAACCAAATCATTCATTCAAAACAAATCTCAAAACATGATTATAAACAATCAAATGGTCACCTTTTTCTTTTGTAATTCAACAAGACTTGCGGATAAAAGCTGATAGACCAAACACAAAAGGCAAACCATCCCAAAACAGTCGATAACACCTTGAGCTCCATCGAATTCCATGAACTCATTCTTGTAAGTTCCTAAATGTCGAACTGCTAATCGAGTCAATTGTTTGTAAATATGTTGTATCATACAATGTAATATGTATGCATTTAGTGTACGTAACTTAAGGTGGCAACTGGCAAGTTATGTCATTTTCTGAGATGTGTTTCTGTATTTACTATTTTGAGCAATTGTATAAACCAAAATATGTTAACTTTTGCTGAATTTGATAAGATTAGTTATAAATTTATGTCTTTTGGAAATAAATGTTTAAGTATATCAAACTTTCAATACCAAAGGACTTGTGTCCCGATGGTACTCCTTGTTGTATAGAACTCCAAGTAAAATTGGTTGTGGGTTCAACTCATGCTTAGGATGTGAGATATTGTGTGATGTGTATACTGTAAGATAGTTAGTTGCCGTTTTAAAAAAGGGTTTTGCTAAACATGGCCCACTGGGCAATGTTTAATACAAATATAAAAGGTAATTTGAACTTTGTTAAATTAAAAATGACCTATATTTAAGTTGGTTTTATGTTCATTTATTGTGCATTAAATGTATAATTACTTTAAATATAAAATTAAAAACAACCGATTTCTATATATATATTAAACATTCCATAACTAATAAATTAATGAGTTTTGACTAAGAGAGTTTGATTACCATAATACTGTGTTACATGTACACGATTACATTGGAGTGTATATGTATATGGATTTTGCTAAACAATGCCCACTGACCATTGCTTAAGACACAATAAATAACCTTTTCTTTCTATATTTAAACTAGTTATGCATTTAATGCACAATAAATTAACATAAAAGTTAACTTAAATATATGTCATTTTTATTTAATAAAGTCCAAGTTTCTTTTTATATTTATATTAATTGTGTCTTAAACATTGCCCGGTGGGCATTGTTTAGCAAAACCCTATGTATATAAATCATGACTATATACGTTTGTTTATAGTAAAGAGTCAAAATTGTTATAAATAGTAACATAAATTACAAAATGTTGCTTATCATAGAAAATTTAATTTTTGAGCATTTAATGAGTAATGTTTATTTTTGACAATAAATAGATGAAGTTCATTTTTTATTTTCACATTCCATTTAATGTTGTAATTATATTTGTTATATATTTCACACTAGCTTATAGACCCGTGGTAACCCACCGGTTTTTAGATGAGATCGTGCCAAAAAAAAAAAAAAAAAAAAAAATTGTGTAAACAAAGTAAGGAAAAACCACAAAGTAAACAGGTTGAATCATTTATTCAAAAGGAATATCATGACTAATAAGTCAATGATAGTATAAAGTACAATGCTTGTAACTAAGAATCTAATAAACGGCCATGCACGCGTGCTCCAATCTTGATAATGTAGCTGAAAAGAAAATCTTGAAAGCCTTGGTAAACCAATGAGCATTTGTTGATAACCTAATAAGTATAAGAAGAAAGTGTAAGTAAAACATTTTGTGTAATTGATGATATATGTAAAATCAAGAAAACGGCATAAATCAGATCATATTCCAATTGGTACATACCTCTTGATACATGATCATAGCCCGTAAAGAACCTCTTTGTAGACTACATTTGTAGTAGTGTTTGATAAATTACCATTCGAATCCGAAATAACAACCTTCAAACCCTTTTTGCTTTTGTCATGGCAAATGACACTGAAATAGGATACTGTTTCCTCATGATCTTTAGAGGTAACAAAATAAAGAACCTTCAAACCTTTCTTCGTCTTTACCCTTTAAACAACCACATATAGTTGTCCGTGTGTTAATACCGGCTTTTGTAAAGCTAAACAAAAGTTCTGCCTTTATAGTAAGTATTTAGCTCCACTAATCCTTTAAAGCATAGAACCCAAGCATTCCAACTTTTGCAAATAAAATAAGAAAGTTTAAAAATAGATACTAAAAATGGTAATTAAGTAAGACAAAGACGCATAAAAGAAGGTTAACAAAATAAAGAAGATTGTGATTATTTTATGAATCAATAACCATGTTTAACATCCGTAAAAAAATAATCGACTTGTCACTTGTGAATGTTATGCCTTCCAAAATGAGCATTACATGCATTTAAATTAAAAAATATATATCTAAATTCCTTATTTAGAAATACCAATAAACATGGCATCATACTTTGTGCTTATAGAAAACTTATGAAATTCATGTTGTGCTTAAGCCTAAGGTCTAGTTACATAAAGTGTTGTAAAATAGTTGATGGAACACTTGTATTAATTAGATGCTAATTCTTTATGTCTCAAGTAACTTTAATACATATACAGCTATTGTGAACACATTTGGTTTTGTTAAAGATTCATCCTTAACTACACTATTATGACAATGAGAAAAAGGATAGTGCAAGGTGACCTTCACACAGTATAAGCGAAAAACAGTTGGAGGACGTCGCATAGCTTCTTAAATCGTACAAATAGTCATATTAAACCCGGGCGTCTATCCTGTTGCTGCATAAAACGAACATAAAAATGAGAATGCATATTAATTAAAGTCCAAGCTTCAAACAACTTATGCAGCGTCAACAAAAAAGAGTCAAATAAAGCGGGGTTCATATAAGTGTTAAATGTGGCTCTCTGTCTGGTTTGGAAATAAGATGCAACATAATAATTAAGTCCAAGGTTCATAAAAGAAAGGTCGTATAAGATTTCTCAAAAAAGTTAGTGAAACACCCAGCTCCATCATCAAAATAGCTAAAATGTGTGACACATAAAAAGGCCTGAAACAGAGATTTTGGTTACAACACCCACTAAATAAATAAAAGGGCACCCTAAATAAAATATATTAGCAACAAAAGACGAATATTCAAACAAATATTTAATCAAATGAAGACGTCTAGATGAAAAACAAATAACATTGTAACAAAAAATGCATACAAAATGTATGAAACTAATAGATCAGTATGGTGACCCCAAAGCTCGCATTGAGATTTCTATCATCATGATGCCTTCATAGATTCCAAGCCACATGAATGCTATATGAGATCAAATTGACAAAATTAGTGAAAATGAAATGATGCAATTTGGTAAATGACTTAAACATTTAGATTGTGGTGGCAGTTTCCACACGAATCATGTTTATTGTCAAACGGGTCAAGTACAAAAGTTAAGTATTAATCATGGATGACTGTGGTCGAAAGTCTCACAAAGAGCATTTTTAAAGCATCCAACCTCCTAAATCGTCTTATAAGAAGTAATGCATTAATTTTATACAAAAAAATCTTTATATAAACGGAACAAATATGATTATGGTTCAATCCAACGTGTTGCAGCCTGTACTACAAATTTACATGTTTTGACCCCTAACTTGCCCATTTTGCCACTATTAGTTTTAGATTTTGGGACATGTGGTTTACCAGGAATTTGTGAATCTGAATCAATACCGGTGAAAATGATACACAAAGTTTGTCCATATCAGCATAAGTATCTACGTTGCCTGCTATCACCTCCATGGACTTCTTCCCATCAGGAAACAACTTAATGGCGACCTATATTTTCGTATAGACCATTAGAATACATAAAAACTTAAAAACCAACTTTAAACTCGTCAGCAGCAAGTCCTTTGATGACAATGGCTTATTAAGACATTTAACTATTGAAGACCAAAAACTGCATTTAAACGTGATCAATAATCTCCGTTTAGACGTTTAGCATCCAATTAGACCAAAATTTGACTCATAACATGACAATAAAATAGCTAAACAAAAGAAGGTTGTGATTACCTTATTCAAATAATAAACAACCTCCACCATTTACACTGAGCGATTTCGGCATACTACAGCCACCGAGATATGCATGTAGCATATCATAACCAAGCAATCTTTCTTTGTCCTTACCAAAGATGTTAAGACACTGGTGATGTAACATTATTGTGTCAAGCCACGATTTCAAATTGAAAGTAATGATACATTCCCTTAAACATCTTAGTACTAATCTTTCTAATATATGTTCAAAAAAAAATCTTTCTAATTAACAATTGTCAGTAACCATTAACCAACCTGCACTTGGTCATGCCCAATTTGGAATACTTATCAACTTTCTATTTCATTATATTATTTGACGATCATGCGTAATAACTAATTCAATGGTAAGTGTACTTATAATTCATCTTCATACCTTTCGCAGTTTGTTTTGCGACACGGTGTCGATCAAGTGTCACCTCGTTTTCAGATCGCATTTTATTAACTCCCGGCTTGCAACAAAAAGGCACAGTTGCAAAAGATTACGCAACCCAGAATTATTGAAAAGACAAAAAAGAGATAACAACCACATGAAAAAAAAATCCAATTATACATAAGAAAATATGTAGACATTCCTGGTCACCTTGAGCAGATGCAATGATCAGTTCCGCCTGTTCTTTTGCAACATCAACACGTTGCTAATGGTCATTATAAAAAGGACGCTTTAGTCCTTTTTAGTAACAAACCGTTGTTAAAGGTAGATGGCGCACTAAATAGAACTTAGGAAAAAGAAAATCAATAGAACTTAGGAAAAAGAAAGTCATAAACACTAAATCCTTATCTCGAGTATCACTGGCATTCGAGATCACACAGTAAGTTCCTGAAGTACTTGTGACTAACAGATCATTGGATTTAGGCTGCCTCAAATTGTTATGAGTACACCATAAACTTGTTAAGTCAACAAAATCATATGGTCCCAAATCATTGTCATTAACTGACAACCAATCTCAGCCAGAACATTAGCCACTCTAAAATGATTCAACAGTGTACTATTTCCATCATTTGTGTATCCAACCTAAAAAGTAGAAAAAATGGCGTCATGTGATTAAAAACATTGTCATTAACATGCGTTTCACCCCGATGTCTATCACCACATGAACAAAACATATTTGTATCCAGTCATTTTTTTAAAACAAAAACAAATAGCAAACATAAGGGTACTGATCAAGACCGTATTTTAATATTAAGACACCACGTAAGTGTATTGCAGGTCAGTCATGAGTCATGACCATCCTGTTTTTTTGGCTCGTTACAGCCAGACTCGTTCTGAACTGTGACCTACCCACCCATATTGTTCACCTCTAATATGCCTTTATTTATTAGAGTTGAATTCTTATGGGGTGTTTGCTTTTACCTTATTTGATGGGGATGTGAAAATAGTGAAAATTTATAAAGCTAATTGGCTCACTTTTTATTGCTTATGAGTTTATGAACATGTATGAACTTACATAAGTTATAAGCTCAATAAACCTACCAAATAAGCTAATGAAAATACCCTAAATGATACCTGAGGTCCTTAGGCAGTTTTTCTACAGACATCCAAACAGACCCTTTTGACCCGTTATAGATAATACATAACCTAAATCAACCCACTCAGAAGTAAATGTGTGAAAACCGTACCTCAATATGTTCCATCACTCCTACTATAAATAACATAGACAAAATGTAGCATTGGCCCTCAACCAAAAGTTGCTCTAAACGAAACATGTAATCTTTCCGTATGTAAAGCTCAATCTTGATTCCCTATTATGAGATCAAAATTATAGTTTACTTTATCGAAAATTATAGGGAGTCATACCTCTTCATTTTGTAATACAAAGTAAATACTATACGGACTTTTTTTTATCTCATAACAGACAACCAATCTCAGCCAGAACATTAGCCACTCTAAAATGATTCAAGAGTGTACTATTTCCAGCATTTGTGTATCCAACCTAAAAAGTAGCAAAAATGGTGTCATGTGATTAAAAACAACAAAATAATTACTAACTTGAAAATAAATAAGAACACCCTATTTGATTATATTTAGATCTTGCAAAACAAACCACAACACAAGTTTTATAAAAGTTTCAATTTAAAACATTAATCAGCAAATCAAAATTTTCCTTTTTTTATTTTTTTTTATTATTTTTTTTATTTTTTATTTATCATCATTGAACTCCATTTTAGGTCTATTTTCATTAAAATAATATATAGAAAACTGCATATATTAATTTAATCAATCGTCTATTTTCATTGTTTGGAATTAAATAGCTTCGAAAATTGTCTTAAGAACAACCTTTGCAACATACCTCAGTTAAACCCATTGTAAAACATCATCCCTTAAGAGGATTCATATGTGGTCCATTTTTCCCTACAAATGACAACTACACAAACAGAATACATCAAGCAGTTGGAGTGCATAAAAAACAAACATACAACATCAACTACAAATAATGAGTTTCATCAATCCATAACATCTACTAACAATTAATTGAAGAATGAAAAAAGAAAAAAAACATGTAAAAACTGGTTAATCTTCCTCAAACAGATTCTACCTACAAAATATCTCAAAAAAGAAAATACCAAATTAACAGTTATAAACTTTAAACTGTTCAACAAATAGTTGAATCGAAACAAAATAGTTGTAATATGTAACTCATAAATCGAAACTCTAAATATATTATAATAAAATAGCTACTTACGAATTCTTCCAGGTTATAGAACGATTATGTAGTGCACATGAATCGGATGATGTCATAGAACGATTATGATAGGTGTGGTGCTTTTAGGGTTGATGAAAATGACTTAATCAAAGGTATAAACAAAAAGTCATAACTTATTTTGGGATGATTTGTATGAACAATTAATTTGATTGAATGTAAACAGTTGTTTGAATATGTCAATGGAAACCAATAATAATTGCTGGATTGAAACAGTTTGTTGTTTGAAGCTATCAATTAATCGTATAGAAGAAGTTTTAGAGTGCTGAAGAAGAGTTGTACTTGACAAAAATATCAGTGCCCTCTCCATTCATACACATCAGCCCATTAATTGCATAGGCTGCTTCAATGGGTGGTACAAAACTCTATTTTATTAGAATACAAAGATTCCATTTCTGAATTTCACATTCCATTTGATGTTGTAATTAAATAGATTAAAGAGCCTCGCTACCATATCGGCCAAACTCGCCACCGTTCACCACAAAGGAGCTTATTGTGCAAACGACGAACAAAAAATCTAACAAAAAAACCGTTTGTGGGACCCAAGTCTGATATTCAAATGGTATATTACTGTTTCCTATTTTCTGGGGGGAAAAAAAACTTATCCCACATTTTTTAAACACTATAAATACCATACCATTACACAATATTTTTCTCACACATTTCTAAACCAAAAAATACCACTACTCTTTATATGACTACATAAAAAAAATGTCTCAAAGTCCAAACGAGGGCCGGTATTTACAAATCTTCTCACCTCAAACCAACAACAATATGGTAGTTCTTCAAACCCCTCTACCCCATCATCACAAAACTGTAACTCCTCCTCGCCACAAATTCCTCCGTATGGTACACAATTGACACCGGAGGCAATTTACCAAAATCAACAATATGCGTTTGAAGGATTCACAAATTTCCACCAACAACAATTTCCAGCACCACAGTTTTTTCAATCTGAACAACAACAACACTTTGAATCACAACCATCATATTCACAATTCAAAGTACCACAACCTCGTGAACCGGCCAAAGCATGAGGAAAAAAAGTTTCCAAAAAATCAAACAAAGTCATGAATTTGGACACGGACGATGATGATGACATGGAGGAAATGATTCGTATGAATACTCGTTGGACAAAGGAAGAAGAAAAGTTGCTAGCGAAAATTTGGGTAGAAGTTTCCCAAGAAAAAGATATCGGAAATGATCGTTTGGAAGAGTTTTTTTGGAAGCAATTTATGGACATGTTCAACAGTCAGTCTGACAATGACAATCGTACCAAAAATATGCTCACGAGCAAATAGACAAGGCTTAACAGTGATTGTCAGAAATTCAACGCTATTTACAAACATTTACAGCGTAGAAGCGGGGAAAATGACATTTATCATCTCGAGAATGCAAAGACTAATTTTGAACAACGCTTTGCTGTGAGAAGCTTCATATATGTTCACGTGTGGGAGGTTTTGAGAAAGCACCCCAAATGGGATGCGGAGGACCCGATTAACATTTCATGTCTCGAGGATATATTCGGCCTTGGCAAACGATCTTGTCCCGACGACGCCAAAAAAGGTCGAGCTTCAAAGAAAGCCAATTCGACGGATACGCCAAGTGCCGGGGGTAGTCAAACGAGTACTTTTTCGGGTTTTTTTTATCAGAAATTTATTCTCGCAAAACCGAATGATTTGAAGTTTCTCATGCTGATCCCTATCAGACCACACCGGCCAAAGCTGCTTTCATTCGTACGAAACAAGAAGAAATCATGAGGAAACATCAGCAAGACGGATCAAATGCTTAAGTTTCGTATTATTATTATGTGTTGTATTTCTTTCGTATCGTTATTTTAAGTTTCGTCCACTTTTAATATGTTGTAATGTACTTTTAATTTTTATGAAATGAATTTTTTGATTTGAAAAATTGAATTAACAAAATAAAATAAGAAGTGGTGGGACCCAAATGAATAAGTTTGGTTAGTTGTGATAAGGGGTAGGTTTGTAGAAAGGGGTTTGTTATGGTGATGTGGCACCTCGTGGGACCCAAATGAGGAGTTTAGATTGCTCACTCCACCTAGAGGTCTATTGTCTGATACTATAGGAAGATCACAAAAAGCCAAATACTAAAGTTCTAACACCACAAGTATGGTTTTCCCACATCAGTCAAAGAAAACAAACTTTGCTAGTTAATGATATACCACGGTGTGTACAAACATTAGTGTTGTGACTAGTATCATGTTTTCGTTGTGAGAATGTTTCCAGCTAAATGAAAATAGTTGTGCATATTTCTCATGGCTACAACTGATTTGAATTCTTAACTTTTTTAAATGAAGACAAAAATACACCGTTGGTCCATAACTTGCCAAAAAACATCGCCTGGCTCAAAAGTTGAGAAAATCGTCGCCGTGAGTCCAAACCTTGGGTTTTTGAGGCCGATTGCGTCCCTTGACCCGTAATGCTCAGGTTAATGTAGTAACACCCCCAATTTCGTGAATGCAGCGAAATTTAAGCTGGGTGTTACTTCATGGCACAACAGATATGACAATAGAAAACGAACTCTAATTGAGTCGTTTTTAAAAGATTTATCATTCGAATTATATAAATATCACAGTTTACAAAATGAGGTCCTAGTAGTTTCACGGTTTACAAATTACATTTAATGAGTTTTCGAATGATAATAAAATTTATAGCCTTCTTGATGTATCCGTGCTCCTCCGTGCCAGCCTCGATCATTATAGACCTGAAATACATGCTTAAAACAGTCAACACAAAGGTTGGTGAATTCATAGAGTTTATAGTTGTAGAAATGGAAAAACAGTTTCAGAATTATAATAATAATTGTTACGTATACAATTATCATAAAATAGTTATTATTTCCCTAAGCTCATGACAAGCTACGCTTAACTGAGGTATCACAACAATGATAATGGTACATGGCCTTCTTGTAGGTATTTTCCAATCACCTAAATAAAACTCAAATATAGTGCATTTTGTTGAACTAACTTGCTAAACAACACAAACGGGACCCGATACGCCTATCCACAATATTCGTGCTCACACAAGTGATTAATGGTTCCTGATGGAAGGACTTTCTGGCAATATTATAATTAGGCAATAATTTATTCAGTTCAGATAAACATACAGTTTGTAAATAATTGTCCATAGTAAAAATAGTGTAGCATGTATCTCCCCAAGAAGTTATAAAATAGTTAAATAAAACAGGGGCTATGAACTCACCGTGAGTTAATGATATTTAGTGCTTAATGAATATGATGGATAAGCCGGGAAACCTTTACGTGCAACATAAAATAGAATGTTATGACTTAGGTTTGGAATAATGTCTAAGAAAACATAAACGAGTCTATATATGTCTTTATATTGATCATGATGTAGTGCTTGGTAGGTTGTGCATGTCGTTTTATAGAAACGGTTTATGAAACATTTTTAGTTTATATATCTCATCCTAACGTTCTGGTCATCATAATTAAGAGGTCATATAGTAAACGTTCGAGGAGCTAGGACACTTTAATTCGTAAATCCAACAACTTGTCGATAGGTTTACCCAAATAAAACCCCTCACATGAAGCTCCCTATTTTTGTATAGCTCAATATGTAAAACATGAAGTTTATAAGGATTTATAAGTTTATGAGTATAGTTTCATATGTAAAAATTTATAAGGTTTATAAGTTAGGAATTTGGTTTCACTTGTGAAAATTTGTAGGTTAGGATTATTGTTTCACATGTGAAAAACTGGTTTTCATATGTGAAAAACACTATTTCGAGAGTTAAATAAACTTTAGAAAAGTTTATTTTTGTAACACCCACAAAATTTGTTACAGCGGAAGACTTCTCAAAGTTTCGGGGTGCTACTTGGATTGGCACACAACACGATTATATGAACAAAATAACAATATCAAATTTAAGTAGATAATTAAAGTCAAGATTCAAAGTCTACATTTGTTCCCCAAAAGAAAGTAGTAAGCCCAGAATAAATAAAGACATGTCCCAAAAGAAAGTAGTCTGACTGATGAATGATCCGTACAACCGCGCCAATTGCCAGGCTTTCCCATCCAAATAAAGTAGCAACAAAAGCATTACTCAGTACCTAGAATACATGCTAAAAATGTTAGCTTACGCTGGTGAGTTCAAAGGTTTTGACTCAAAGCAATACCTAAAAGGGATTTAACCAAAAGCTCAACAATACACTCTACTAGACCAATACATCAAAATTTATTCGAAATTTAGAAATTTTTTTCCGAATTTTTTTTTTCGAAATTTTTTTTTCCGAAAAGTTTTTTTTTTCCGAAATTTTTTTTTTCCGATTTTTTTTCCGATTCCGAAACTTTTTTTGTTGCCGAATTTTTTTTTTCCGGAATATTTTTTCGTCACATGTGAAAAAAAAATTGGAAATTTTCTCGAAATTTTTGTCACGTAAAAATTCGTCGCATGTGAATTTTTTTTGGTCACATGTGAAAAAAATATTTTCTGTCAGATGTGAATTTTTTTTGTCACATGTGAAAAAAAAATTCGTCACATATTAAAAAAAATTTCGCAAAAAAAAAATAATTTTTTGAAAAATTTTCAAAAAAATTATCGAAAATGTTTTGAAAATTTTTCAAAAAATTTTTCAAAAAATTTTTCGAAAATATTTCAAAAAAAATTTTGAAATTTTTTTGAAAATTTTTCGAAATTTTTTTGAAAAATTTCAAAAAGTTCGAAATTTATATGTGTTAAAACAACCAAGCCCCCAGTATTTAAGATCAGAAACGCCAAACGACACCCAAAATAAAGATATGCATATAGTTATATATGTATGCATTCAAATACATATCAAGCTGTACTCAAAACATATAAGATAGACCTGCAACATTTTCATACTAATCAGGCTTGCATAATAACAAGTGCCTCCTGGTATACTGAATGAGATCTTGGAGTTTTAACGCGATAGAGCACATAATGTTGCACGATAAACAATAGGTCGAAGAAGATAGAGATCTGCAAGCATACATAGGATATATTATCTTCCATTTGTTCATACAATTACTACTCTTTACTACTATATACTTGAAATTAGTATATCGAGATTTACGAAATGGTAATATTAGATACTTGATTTAGTACATGATACATACCACAGAAAGCAACGCTTTGCCTACATTACCATAAAAGTTCACCCAAGAATCTGCACAACACGAAAATATGCCATGTAAGTTGATAACTCATGGTGAAACCTTAACCATAAAAACTTGAAAAACATACGTTGGTCTATAGATTGCACCATCATTTGCCCATAATTTGCTATCCCGCCAAGTAAATCAAGCAATATGTTACCAATGCTGAACCCAATTGTGCTCTTCCTTCTAAAATTCATATATGCCTGAACCCATACAACATATTTAATTAGTACCAACGGGCTAAATAGAAGTAACATCCATAAGAGGTAGCAATTTGACCCGTCCATACTTAATAATGTGTCGATTTGGTCTGAATGTATACTATCTCAAACTTCTCAAATTCTATATAGTAGCTATAACAGGGACGGTATAAAACCGTCTAATAGCAACTAATAAAATTTTCTAGAGTATTTCATTCAAAGATTCAGCACTTCTAGAAGAAACTTCAAGAAAGTAACAAGAAGTGTATGCGGGTCAACCCAGCATTTTACGACCCGTGAACCAACAGAACGCACCCCACCCATCATGCCACCTTAGATAAGGGAAACCAACCGTTACCTGGGGTATGTACTTGATTACGGTCATGAAAACCTGCAACATGCTGCAATAAGCATCATACTTGTTAGGCTTCATCCCAAACACAATTATGTAGGAATAGCAATAAGATTATCACTTTAATGACGAATGTTAATTACAGATAACGAAACTTACTTGAAGCAGGAAACGAGCCACAACCACTTATTTGTCCATATGGCTATAATAGCACAAATTGCAATAGCTATCCATGCTGCACCAACTATGACAATAGTAACCCTTGAAACACTCTGACTTCCACGCTGCATAAATATGATAACCATTACTTTGAAAAGGCATTTGAATTTGCTCAAAAAAAAAAAATAAATAAATAAATAAAAAAAAAAAAAAAAAAAAGAGAAGGCATTTGAGAAATGGTTTAGCTGATAAATATAGTATTAATTCATCTAGTAAACGATAGTTGAGACGAGTATACCTACCTCATATATGGTGATCTGAAAAAGGGTAAATGCGGTTAGCAGAACAGCGTGACTAGAAAAAGCAACGTCGTTTGCAGCCACAGGTATCATCTGTATATACAATAAAGACATGAACATGCGTCAATTGACTGACACAAAATCTAAAAATGTGATAAATCCTAGTTGACCTGATATCATCTACTATTATTGTTAAGATGTGCTGGGGCGTGCATTGTCCTAGGTTGGTGGCCCGTCTTGGTAATGCTACGCAATAAGACCCCAAAGTGGTAACTGTATTTTCTTTAAATGGGCTATTTGTAGCTGGGGAAAAGGTGGTGTAGCAAGACGTCTCTTCAGAAATTGAGCTAGTTTGCTAACTATATTGTTTTGAAATGCCCTGGTTTGGTAATTAGATTTGGATAAATGTTACCGTATAGTTATATATCTTCAATTGGCCTGTGTTCCTTTTTGTTGAATTTTTTTAAAGGCATTAAATATGTATGTAATTAAAAACTAGCAAGATGCTATGAATTACAACGACACTACATGATTAACGACTCTAGTGCAACAGATAAAAACTACCCGCAAACTACAAAAACTCTCACACAACAGCGACCCTTAAACCATAACGACCCTAACTACAATGACCTTCAAACTACAACTACCTCAACTTAACGACCCTCAAAATCACAACGACCCTCAAACCGGAACGACCTCACGACCATCAAACTGCAACGACCTCAACGACCCTCAAGCTACAACGACCTCAATGATCCTCTAGGTACAACAACCTTCAAACTACAACGACCCTAAAACCACAACGATCTTAGTATCTACTGTTGTGAACATCCAACAATCAATAAGACGAGCTCCCACCATCCAAACCCAAATATAACGCCTAACCACACCCTCAATTACGTTCTGTTAATAATATATTTCCCTAATCCGTTTTGGTAATTTTAAGTTTTGAAATGGACCATCTCACTAATTGAAGTTTCTTTATCTATCTCGTAATTATATTTTTCTTACCTATCCGCTTATTATGTTTTAAGCTGTAAGTAGTAAATTAGTTCCGTTAATTAGGTCATTTGAAAGAAAAATGTAGCTATCATGTCAAGCACATGGTTGAGCATAATTACCAAAACGAACTACCAATCTGGAAACCTAAGTCGATTGCTATTCTGTAACGTTAGTCCAAAAATCAGATACTAACATAAAGGTTACAACTAAACAAGGTATCATGATTGGAACAAGTAGAAGAACCTGATTAAAGCCATATTTCTTGTGATACTGACGTTGAACCACAGAGCTAAAGAACATCGACGCATTGTATATGAGATAAGACGTATGCTTAGTCAAGTTCAGTACAACAAAGTCAAAATTCAGCCCCACAACGCTGCAAGCAATATCAGATCACCAATTCATAAAACTAACCAAATCATTCATTCAAAACAAATCTCAAAACATGATTATAAACAATCAAATGGTCACCTTTTTCTTTTGTAATTCAACAAGACTTGCGGATAAAAGCTGATAGACCAAACACAAAAAGCAAACCATCCCAAAACAGTCGATAACACCTTGAGCTCCATCGAATTCCATGAATTCATTCTTGTAAGTTCCTAAATGTCGAACTGCTAATCGAGTCAATTGTTTGTAAATATGTTGTATCATACAATGTAATATGTATGCATTTAGTGTACGTAACTTAAGGTGGCAAGTTATGTCATTTTCTGAGATGTGTTTCTGTATTTACTATTTTGAGCAATTGTATAAACCAAAATATGTTAACTTTTGTTGAATTTGATGAGATTAGTTATAAATTTATGTCTTTTGAAAATAAATGTTAAGTATATCAAACTTTCAATAGGACTTGTGTCTCGATGGTACTCCTTGTTGTATAGAACTCCCAAGTAAAATTGGTTGTGGGTTCAAATAATGCTTAGGATGTGAGATATTGTGTGATGTTTATATTGTAAGATAGTTAGTTGCTGTTCTGAAAAAGGGTTTTGCTAAACAATACCCACTGGGCAATAATACAAATATAAAAGGTAATTTGGACTTTTGTTAAATTAAAAATGACATATATTTAAGTTAGTTTTTATGTTCATTTATTGTGCATTAAATTTATAATTACTTTAAATATAAAAACAACATATTTCTATATATTATATTAAACATTCCATAATTAATAAATTAATGAGTTTTGACTAAGAGAGTTGATTACCATAATACTGTGTTACATGGATTACATTGGAGTGTATATGTACATAAATCATGACTATATACGTTTGTTTATAGTAAAGAGTCAAAAATTGTTATAAATACTAACATAAATTACAAGATGTTGCTTATCATAGAAAATTTAATTTTTGAGCATTTAATGAGTAATGTTTATTTTTGACAATAAATAGATGAAAGTTCATTTTTTATTTTCACATTCCATTTAATGTTGTAATTATATTAGTTATATTTTCACATTCCATTTGATGTTGTAATTAAATAGATGAAAGAGCCTCGCCACCATACATGCCAAACTCGCCACCGTTCGCCACAAAAGAGCTCGTTGTGTAGACGACGAACCAAAAATCTAACAAAAGAACCGTTTGTGGGGCCCGAGTCTAATATTCAAATGGTATATTACTGTTTCCTTAAAAAAAAAAAATAAAATAAAATAAAATAAATACTTATCTCACATTTTTTAAACACTATAAATACCATACCATTACACACTATTTTTCTCACACATTTCTAAACCAAAAAAATACCACTACTCTTATATCTCTACATAAAAAAAATGTCTCAAAGTCCAAACGAGGGCGGGTATTTTACAAATCTTCTCACCTCAAACCAACAACAATATGGTAGTTCTTCAAACCCCTCTACCCCATCGTCACAAAACTCTAACTCCTCCTCGCCACAAATTCCTCCGTATGGTACACAATTGACATCGGAGGAAATTTACCAAAATCAGCAATATGTGTTTGAAGGATTCGCAAATTTCCACCGACAACAATTTCCGGCACCACAGTTTTTTAACGCATCACAACCATCACAGTTTCTTCAATCTCAACCACAACAACACTTTGAATCACAACCATCATATTCACAATTCAAAGTACCACAACCCCGTGAACCGGCCAAAGCGCGAGGAAAAAAAGTTGCCAAAAAATCAAACAAAGTGGTGAATTTGGACGCGGACGATGCTGATGACATGGAGGAACTGATTCGTGTGAATACTCGTTGGACAAAGGAAGAAGAAAAGTTGCTAGTGGAAATTTGGGTAGAAGTTTCCCAAGAAAAAGATATCGGAAATGACCGTTTGGAAGAGTTCTTTTGGAAGCAGATTATGGACATGTTCAACACTCAGTCTAACCGTGACAATCGTACCAAAAATATGCTCACGAGTAAATGGACAAGGCTTAACGGTGATTGTCAAAAATTCAACGCCATTTACAAACATTTGCAGCGTAAAAGCGGGGAAAATGACATTGATCATCTCGAGAATGTAAAGACTAATTTTGAACAACGCTTTGCTGTGAGAAGATTCATATATGTTCACGTGTGGGAGGTTTTGAGAAAGTACCCTAAATGGGATGCGGAGGACCCGATTGACATTTCATGTCTCGGGGATATATTCGGCCCTGACAAACGATCTCATCCCGATGGCGCCAAAAAAGGTCAAGCTTCAAAGAAAGCCAAATCGACGGATACGTTAAGTGCCGGGGGTAGTCAAACGAGTACTTTTTCGGGTTTTTTATCAGAAATTTATTCTCGCAAAACCAAATAATTTGAAGTTTCTCATGCTGATCCCGATTAGACCACACCGGCCAAAGCCGTTTTCATTCGTAGGAAACAAGAAGAAATCATGAGGAAACGTCAGCAAGACAGATCAAATGCTTAAGTTTCGTATTATTATTATTATTATTATTATTATTATTATTATTATTATTATTATTATTATTATTATTATTATTATTATTATGTGTTGTATTTTTTTCGTATCGTTATTTTAAGTTTCGTCTACTTTTAATATGTTGTAATGTACTTTTAATTATTATGAAATGAATTGTATGATTTGAAAAATTGAATTAACAAAATAAAATAAGAAGTGGTGGGACCCAAATGAGTTAGTTGTGAATGCACCGAAATTCAAGCTGGGATTTACTTCATGGCCCAACAGATATAATAATAGAAAATGAACTTTAATTGAGTCGTTTTTAGAAGATTATCATTCGAATTATATAAATATCACAGTTTACAAAATGAGGTCCTAGTAGTTTTATGTTTTACAAATTACATTTAATGAGTTTTCGAATGATAATAAAATTTATAGCCTTCTTGATGTATCTGTGTTCCTACGTGCTAGCCTCGATCATTATAGACCTGAAATACATGCTTAAAACAGTCAACACAAAGGTTGGTGAATTCATAGAGTTTATAGTTTTAGAAATGGACAAACAATTTCAGAATTATAATAATAATTGTTACGTATACAATTATCATAAAATAGTTATTATTTCCATAAGCTCATGACACGCAACGCTTAACTGAGGTATCACAACAATGATAATTGTACATGGCCTTCTTGTAGGTATTTTCCAATCACCTAAACAAAACTCAAATATAGTGCGTTTTGTTGAACTAACTTGCTAAACAACACAAACGGGATTCGTCAAACCCGATAGGCCTATCCACAATATTCATGCTCACACAAGTGATTAATGGTTCCTGATAGAAGGACTTTCTGGCAATATTATACTTAGG
Organism: Artemisia argyi; assembly: GCA_030686995.1. NCBI lineage: Eukaryota > Viridiplantae > Streptophyta > Magnoliopsida > Asterales > Asteraceae > Artemisia > Artemisia argyi. The sequence continues at coordinate 15,738 of JARVZY010000040.1, read as the reverse complement.
CAATGATTTATTCAGTTCAGATAAACATACAGTTTGTAAATAATTGTCCATAGTAAAAATAGTGTAGCATGTATCTCCCCAAGAAGTTATAAAATAGTTAAATAAAACAGGGGCTATGAACTCACCGTGGTTTAATGATATTTAGTGCTTAATGAATATGATGGATAAGCCGGGAAACCTTTACGTGCAACCTAAAATAGAATGTTACGACTTAGGTTTGGAATAATGTCTAAGAAAAAATAAACGAGCATATATATATCTTTATATTGATCATGATGTAGTGCTTGGTAGGCTGTGTATGTCGTTTTATAGAAACGGTTTATGAAACATTTTTAGTTATATATCTCGTACTACCGTTCAGGCCATCATAATTAAGAGGTCATGTAGTAAACGTTCGAGGAGCTAGGACACTTTAATTCGTAAATCCAACAACTTGTCGATATGTTTACCCAAATAAAACCCTTCACATGAAGCTCCCTACTTTTGTATAACTCAATATGTAAAACATGAAGTTTATAAGGATTTATAAGTTTATGAGTATAGTTTCATATGTGAAAATTTATAAGGTTTATAAGTTAGGAATATGGTTTCACTTGTGAAAACTTGTAGGTTAGGATTATTGTTTCACATGTGAAAAACTGGTTTTCATATGTGAAAATGATGCGTGGGAATTGCACCAGGCTTTACCTCTCGAGGGATCTCGAGAAGCTTACAACCCCCACCAGGCAGTGTACCTGATCGATGTAGTATAGTATAATGACAAGTACCGGGGGATTGATCGTTCAGCTAGGAATAGTGTCGCTAGGATTAGAAAACCTAAAGACTAGGTCTAGAGATGAGGGATGATTCTTTTAGTATTTTTATATTTTTATGAAAGCAATTAAAAATCTCGGTTTTGAAAGAGTTGGGCGGAATTAGTTGCTAGTCAACTAACCCATTACTAAAGATGCAATCAAAATAAAATACTAGAAATGAAAATAAACTAGTTATACTAAAGTTGTGAGAAATATGTGGGTGAAATGTGTTTACTTAGATTTCACTACTCCCTAGATATCTTTTACATGTTAATTACTTGTTATAGTTGCGTGGATGAAGGATTGTATTCCTTAATACCATTCATGGGGTGGCGTACTTACTTCCCCAATCCTATGAGCGCCTACTTCACTCCTATGTCGAGCCAGCTAAGAAGCTCCTAACATGGGATCATTAGAATTTACTCATGCATTAAATACAACCAATAAAACCTAGTACACATCGGTTCATGTTTCCTAAAACGTTCAAGCATGTTACACAATGGAGATCTGCCAGTTTTCTTAAGCCTAACATTGAAATCATTCATCCAATACAACCATAAACAAGTAATCAACACATAATTAACATCTAGGTTTCATTAGATCCAAGCAAACACAAGATAGATCTAGCCTAGCATGTTGAAATCAAGACAAGTAAAAGATATAATCAACCAACTTATAGACATATTGATTGAATTAAGAGAAGACTTATCTCAATAGCACATGAAAGGATTCAACGGATGAAAACCCTTGAAAGTACTGTAAAATATGACCTAGGGTTTACAAAGTTCAGCCCTAGTTTCTCCACACAAGTTCCTCCTTTTTTGAATGAAAAATAGAAAACTATATATAGAGTTTGATAGGTGACGGCGTCAAAAACAAATGTCTGACGCCGTCATCTCGCCGCCAAATAGTTCCTCGGACTGCCTAGATCTGGGTCTGACGCCGTCATGTATTCACCTTATGCAGGCCATCACAAAATTTAGTCTTGACGCCCTTGTTGTGACGCCGTCAGGTTTGCACTGGGTCATCATGGAATTTACTCTTGACGCCGTCAGGGTCTTCCTCTTGACGCCGTCAGGTACTGTTCTCAGTTTGGAAAATTAAGTCTTTGGCGTTTTTTTCACTTTTATGCTCCAAAAACGTCCGAATTACTTCTTTTTCCAGAATTCACTCCCAAAGTACCTAAAATCACAAAAGGAACGATTTAGGGTGATATTTGATCAAATAAATTCAATTCCGGGCTTAAATGACCCCCTAAAAGTGGTTCATTTTTCGCCTCATCATATACCCTTACACTTGAGATTTGCTTGTCCTCAAGCAAATGCGATTTTATTTTAGTCAAAATACAAGTTAGGGGTCATTTAACACTAATATAAAAGTAATGACAACAAATAATCGTTCCACTAAAGACCAAAGACAAGCACGGAGGTCATATACTAGCACCTCACAAATAGTGTTTAGATACTCATATCTCTCGGGTGTAATAAAGTAATATCACAATATGGAAACGGAAAATATCTCTCACTACCTGTCATAGCAAAATAGATTACCATAGGCTTGGGAAATGATCAAACCTCCACCACATGGCGTAAGCACCTAGGATAAACTATCAAAGAGGTCTTTCAAAGGGTTGTAACGTTAGGTGTAGGGATATGGAATACACGGTTTTGTTGGATATAGGCAGTCTTTACTGGTGGCGAGTTAACAATCTTGGTTAATTACATGTATAATATGGCATTGCTAAGCCAAGACTAGACTCGACTTAAGCTAATAAATGAAAAATAACAAAAACATAAAATAAACATAGAATGAAACAGGATGGTAGTCCGTATGTTTTTCTCTTTTTCTTTTTCTATTTTTTTCTTTTCTTTTTCTTGATTTTTTCGATTTTTTTCCGCATACACTTTTACCCTACCATCCAAAATAATACATCATAGGGGATGAACATTCCCCTTACACTTGAATTTTAACATACTTTACAATAAACCAATCTAATGACTCGAATTAAGATAATCAAAACACTTGGAGTACTTTTAAGATTAATGCACATATAGGGGTAATAATATGATGTTCTTCCCCATTACTCCATAAAATAAGTACTTTACCCATGAGTCCCAATCGTCCCAAAACAATATGTACAAGGATATGACTCGACTTAGCAACCATGTAATCAATTAGATAATTAACTTAAGGTTTAACAAATAACAATAATGCACTAAAGATGAGTGCTTACCCGGAAGGCTAAGGAGATTTGGGTGTACATTGAAGTGGGTGTAACAAATTCTTCCTTTAAGTAAAATGCTTAAAGTTAGAAATGAAAAGATAGGCTCGGAGGGGTGTACTTGGGGTTTCGTGTACTAAAAATGAGTACAACGCTAAGGGTGTGGGAAAAATTAATTGACTTAACTAGCCAAGTAATATGACTTAAATGGTCAAGTAATTATGATATGGATTTAACACAAGGGTGATCCTAATGCCTCTTATCATGTAGTAAATCCTACTACACGAATGTAGTCTCACTAGCGGTCTCGGGATGCATCACTAACGCAAGTTCTAGAATCTAAATGCTACCGGTACCCTCATAAGTACTAATAGTAAATGCTTTTCCTATCAAATCTAAAGGCGAACCTCACATATTTGGGTGGAAAATTTTTCTGAATAGTACGGTTTTGTGCTAGTCATACAATCTCCTATCCATGAGACGCTTGCTATGGCTAAAGTTTCACTCCTAAATTTTGTAAAAGAATTTTAAATTTGGCGCTAAAATTGCACTAACAAGTATTTCTCATAGTTTTATTACACATATACTATTAAACAAACAAACTCAAGCGAAAGTGTATTTGTAAGGTATCATCATTTTACCCTCCCCTTACACTTAGGATGAACATTGTCCCCAATGTTCAAGTAAAGAATGTAAAAGTGAAATAAGTAAAATGAATGAAATCAAATACTCCCCTGATTCGCTCGGTATGGATAATAAGGTGGTCAGGTTAGATCTTCCTCCAAGAAAATGAACAATCAAAGCTTCCCTTCCAAAAAAATAATCATCTTCTTGTCATACATAACCTGTAAATCCTGAGAAAACAGACAAGGCAACCTCGCATAAAATCGGCGGCAACCTACATATGCTAATAAATCCTAAAAAAACAAAATAATATATAATGCTTGTGGAATGATGTTTGCAAATTTCCTGGAGATTATAAAACTAATAATTCAACAAAAACTTTAAGACTCCGTTAGAAAAACAAAACTAGTAAAATTTACTGATTTTTACACGTGACGCCGTCAAGAGTAAACTCGTGACGCTGTCAGAAGTGACCTGCAGAAATTCTTATGTTAAGTTTCCGGAAAATTTCTGGAAAAAACTTCATCCTACTTCCTGGAAAATCCTGCAAAACATCATTATGACTCGATACAAGCATTTGACTCTAACAAATACGAATATACATGTCCACTTAATATTGTGGAGAAGCATGATCGGTTTTGTTTCTTAAAAACATATTTGGGGTTTCCCCTTACAATTATCTTTTGCAAAAATACCTTTGGGTGAAGTTAAGACTAAGCCAAACAACAAAGTAAGTATTTTCACTATTTTAGTTTTGAAACATGATCTACCAACAATAAAAATAAAGCATGCATACGGAAGCAAATAACAAACAAACAAAATAAAAATCACACAAAACATGGGTTGCCTCCCAAGAAGCGCTTGTTTTTGTTCGAGTCACGAGCCTGACTCTACCCTTATTTCACGGATAAAGGTGAGGTTTTCCCTACACTTAGGATTAAGTGCGGGTGATAGTAGCGATACACACCATCTCGGTAGAAGTATGCCACGTGAGGAAAGAGTGGTGGATGAATTATATGCTCAAAGGGTTGTGCTCCTATCATCATAACCTTACCTAATTCAATCGGGGTAATGGGTGGATTAAGATTTTCTCCTAGAAAGGTGTAACACCCCCAATTCATGGTTGCAGCGGAATTCGAACTGGGTGTTACTCGACGGCACAATAGTCACAATAATAGAAAACGAACTCCAATTGAGTCGTTTTAAAAGATTTATCATTCAAATTGTATAAATATCAGAGATTACAAAATGAGGTCCCAAATGGTTCCATGTTTACAATTTACATTAAATGAGTTTTTGAATGATAATAAAATTTATAGCCCTCTTGAGTATCCGTGCCCTTCCGTGCCATCCGTGATCGTCATGAACCTGAAATACATGCTTGAGAGGTCAACACAAAGGTTGAGTGATATTCATAGAGTTTGTTTAATGTTTGAACACAATGTGTTGGTAGTTAAATCGTTGAACACAATAATCGTAGTGTGAGCTATAGACTCACACTCATACTTAGAAAACAAAGATGGGCTACGTTGTTATATACCCGGAAAGGTTATTAATTCACTAAGCTTATGACACCAAAACGTTAACGTGTACCAATATCGATCGACAGATTTATCCCGGTAGGTACTTTGCCATCATACCTAATGTCTCAAATATTAATGCATTTGTTTGAACTTAGTCAAAACAAATGGGATTCGTCAATCCCAATAGGCCTATTCACAATATTCGCGCTCACTCGCAAGTAACCCTCGCAAGTGATTAAATGGTTCATAATAAGGGATCTCGGTTTGGCAAGGATGGTACTTAGTGATAATAAAACAATTAGGCAAGCATACAATTTAAAAACATTGTGCTCGGTTAAAAATAGCATGTATTCCCCCCAAGGGTTTGTAAAATAGTTAAACAATAGAAAGTGGGGCTATGAACTCACCTTAAGTTGGATGATGTATAATGAGAATGATGGATATGCCATAAGAACTTCTACGAGCAACCTAGAATAATTGTTGTAACTTAGGTTTGGAATAATGTCTAAGGAAACATAAACACGCCAATATATGTGTCTTGCACTTAGTCCATGATGTGGTATGATGTATAGTGTAAGTCTTTGAAAGAAATGATTCATGAAACATGTATGTTTATATATCATTTACTACCGTTCGGGCCGACATAATTCAGAAGTCATGTAGTAAACGTTCGAGGAGCCAGGACACTTTAATTCGTAAATCCACAACTCATCTCGACGGCTTACATAATGAACTCCTCACATGAGGCTCCCTACTATTGTAGTAGTTGATAAAATATATATGTATATAAGTTTTGATCCGAAAAGTTACATGTCCAAGTACTTGAATAAACTTAGGAAAGTTTATCTTTACATGAAGATTGTTATTAGGGTAAGTTCTTATAACTTGTATGACAAATACTCGTAATATTTCATGGTTCTTTAGATGAAGTAGATCCAAATTGTATGTTCAAGTTATCGCCAACTCTTGTTCATGTATTTGTCTTGGTAAGTTTATATGGTCGTTAGCTCATGTTTTCGCCTTGGTATGTATATATGGTCTTAACTCATGTTATCGCCTTGGTATATTTATATGGTCTTTTCGTCATGGCCTAGCCATGACCTTTGGTCCTTGTTCCAAGGTCATGAGACTCAACCTTGGCTCTAGCCATGGTTGTGGTCTTGATTATAGGTCATAAGACCTCTTGTTCCATTTAAAGTATAACCAATATATAGTGACTTGGTCTAAAAATGGGCTGTTTAGAATTTGAAGAATTTTATCACTCAGAAAGCGTTTTTAGGACTCGAGCTTCTTTGTTCCTGAACGAAAACGGCGTTCCGGACAACTTTCGTGTTTTAACTTTTTGATGAATCGGACCAGAAGGGTGACTTTCAAAAAGTCAGAATGCAAAACAGTATGGTTTAGGCAGTTTCGGCGTTTTGGTTTCGCTAACTTCTTATGGCCATAACTTTTGACTCGGGTACTCGTTTTGGGTGATTCAAATTGCTATGGTTTCCTTGTTAAGTCCTCTAATGTAATATGTAATAATAAAATATCATAATTTTTCCATTTTGATCAGGTCTTACCAAGAAAGTCACTAGTTTGCTTGTTTTAGTAACTTATCTTAACAATCAATTACAACAACATGTTTTAGTCATTTTTATACATCATGGACATTTATACAAGACATAATATAGCAAGAAATAACATGTAAATGATATGAACATGATTAATTAATAAGAAGCATGTTAGGTTTAGGCTTACAACTTTTGGCTTTCAAAGATGAAAGGAAGTTAGCAAGTAAGGAAAAGGACTTTGATAGACTTGCTTCAACCCACTTCACTTCATGCAATCTTTCTACCCTTGTAATCTTGAAAGATGGATGATGAAGGTTGAGGTGAATTGAGTGGATTTAAACTCAAGAGAAAATCACCAAGTATATGAGGTTATGGAAGAGTTTTGGTGAATGATAATCTAACTAGGGTTTCTATCTTGAAGAATCACTTGAACCTTGCTATAATTTGGAAGAAAATAAGCTAAGTATGGTGTGGTTTTGGTGTTGGAGGTGTGGCGTTCAAATGAGGGGGATGAGAGGGTTTTTATAGTGAGTTTGAGGAGGTTAGGAAATAACTAGGAAGTTACATAAACTTGGTGACCAAGTTTAGGATTAGGAAGCTTATCATGGAAGTTTTAGACACTTGTAACCATCCTAGAGATCAATGGTTAAAATTTAACCACACATGGTGACTCCCCCCCCCTATGGCGGTTTCAATGGGATAAGGGTGACTAGATGAGTATTCATGGTCTTTGGATGATAATATCCTAAGTATGTAGCTAGTTTTGACTCCGTAAAATGCTAACCGTAAGTTTTTAAGTCACGAAACGTAAAATCGGGTATCCTAAAAATATGAAACTTATAAATATGCTAGAACTTATCAATATACTCCATAATAAAATATAAAATGAGTGGTAGGTTCTATCGGGTGCTAAAACCCTGCTAAAAACTGGAAACGCGGGTCTAAAACGCGTAATTCGCGTAAAATGCTGAACTAAAAAACGTAAAATTCCAAAAGTTTTGGAATTGTCCTAAAATGAGAGAAAATCATATTTCTATTGTTTATAATGTTTTATGGACATATCGGGATGCTGGAATGACGTTTAAACCTAAAAGTAAATCTCGGACACGGCTTTGTGATTTTTGAAAAAAATGATCCGACGAGTGTGAAATTCTCGGATTATCATTAAAATAGTTTAACTTATGAGAATATGAAATAAAAATTTTGGATGTGAATAGTAAAAAGTGAATAGTAAAATTTCTCGGGAATAGTAATTATTCTGAAAATGCGAATTGTTACAGTCTCTACCCCTTACGGGGAACTTCGTCCCGAAGTTCTATGTTTTATATGTTGGAGTGGTGTCGATAAAGATGTGTGGTTACTTATGAGGACTAAAGTCTGGGATTACCGGTGATGTAATTTGATTTGTCATTTCAGTGTATGGTGTAGGATGTGGCTTACTTTTATGTAGGAAAGGTATGGTAATAGTCGAATATCAAAGGAAATTGATATAGCAGTCGAATATTAATAGGAATTGAGATAGTAGTTGTAATCATAGCCTAGTTGGTAATCTGTTGTTGTACCTAGTGTTTATTGACTTCATACTTATGTTATTTCGGATACAAATAAGCCCACTTGTTTATAATTCTTTATTTACATAGAGAGGCATCCCAAACAATGTAAATAGGGAAATATAAACTTATGGTTCGGTGATTTATAATGTCTTTATTTAAATGAAAAGGCATCCCAATCCATTCAAATAATTACAAATCATCCTACTTAAGAATTCCCAACACAACATTCATACTTAGTCGGTGAGTTACAAGGTAGTGTATTATGAGATGATACTGGTGTTCTAAAAGTACAAGATGAATATTCAATCTTGTAAAGCTGGTGAGCGTGCTTGTGATGTAACTATGGATGATTTGAGCTTTAAAAGTGCATCAAGATCTGTTAATGAGCTTGTGTTTGTAACGGTTGTGATGATAATGTTGTGATATGTTGATGAACAAAAGTGCTTAGTGTATGCTTAATGTTAATATTGGTAGAGATGTCAAGTTTGCTTTAAAATTTTAAGAAATTTTAAAGGTTTATGACGGGATGGTATCCTTAGGACCTAAACAGGATAGTACTTCTACAGGATGAAGAGAAGAATTGATAACTATCCCAAGATAGTAGTTCGGATTATCTCATAAATGAAAACTTTCAAGAATGAAATTAGGTAGTACAAATAAGGTGTTAAGATTTCGCTGAGTGGTAAAACACTATCGTGTCTCTAGATCGTTTTAAAGAATTCGGGTGGTTTATCGAGTTCAAGTAGGAAATCAATCTGAACATAACCCTAGCACAACTATTCTCAGTATTTGAAAATTTTAAGTCGAATATAGTTAGTCAGACTATATTCCACTGTCCCTAGGTTAAATATAGGTGACTAGTCTATATTTAGCCAAGGTTCGATAAAATTTTCAAATACCTAAATTAGGTATACTTGTGATATGTCCGTTGCTTTCGGGAAACTGTCCACTAAACAAAGGCGATGTCAAACCATTCAGTTGCAAGTCCCGCCCATACAAGACTTGTAACGTATATTTTCACATTCCATCGCATAGAAGATAGTACGGGTAGGTATGTGTGTGGAAAGGAATTTTTAAGTAGTTCTAAAATAGAACATACTTGGCCAGGATCACGAACTTTTAATAATGAAGGTTTCAAAAGAAAACTTTGATGAATGTAGGGCTGAACTTCAGCTTTTGTAGGTGATGGATTAGTTTGTCCTTTAGAAATCTCATATTTCTATTTAGAAATCGATAGATTGTGATGGGTTTTTGATGTCATATGAAATGATATTGATTATGTGATGGAATAATTCCAGAGACCATTACGCAATCACAATGTCTCGGAAGTAGGTTAGACCATTGTGAAATTCACAATGTCTGGGAAGTAGGTTAGACCATTGTGTGACTCAAAACATTTGAGAAATGATTAAGACCATTGTATAATACAATGTCTTGGAAAATAGGAAAGACCATTGCAATCAGTTACAATGTCTTGGACATAAAATGTTGGAGTAGGAACATGATTGGGAGAATGTGGTTGTGTCGTAATGCCCTAGAATAGGCATACGCAGATATGTTTAGTCCATAATGATTGAAAATAACTCGAATGTATATATATATATATATATATATATATATATATATATATATATATATATATATATATATATATATATATATATATATATATATATATATATATATATATATATATATATATATATATACTAGTATTTGTTCGTGTAGTGTAAAATGCCTAGTGTGTATATATGAATATACTTATATGTTCATGTAGCATAAAATGCTTAATAAGTCCATAATCGTCTGGAGGATGGAAGACACGAAGATCGGAAGGCTATAAAATGTTTTTGCTTATAGTGTAGTTATAGTTTAGGTCTCACTTAGACCCGTTTCTCTATAACCATGGCTCTGGTACCAATCTGTAACACCCCAAATTCATGGTTGCAGCGGAATTCGAACTGGGTGTTACTCGACGGCACAATAGTCACAATAATAGAAAACGAACTCCAATTGAGTCGTTTTAAAAGATTTATCATTCAAATTGTATAAATATCAGAGATTACAAAATGAGGTCCCAAATGGTTCCATGTTTACAATTTACATTAAATGAGTTTTTGAATGATAATAAAATTTATAGCCCTCTTGAGTATCCGTGCCATCCGTGATTGTCATGAACCTGAAATACATGCTTGAGAGGTCAACACAAAGGTTGAGTGATATTCATAGAGTTTGTTTAATGTTTGAACACAATGTGTTGGTAGTTAAATCGTTGAACACAATAATCGTAGTGTGAGCTATAGACTCACACTCATAGTTAGAAAACAAAGATGGGCTACGTTGTTATATACCCGGAAAGGTTATTAATTCACTAAGCTTATGACACCAAAACGTTAACGTGTACCAATATCGATCGGCAGATTTATCCCGGTAGGTACTTTGCCGTCATACCTAATGTCTCAAATATTAATGCATTTGTTTGAACTTAGTCAAAACAAATGGGATTCGTCAATCCCAATTGGCCTATTCACAGTATTCGCGCTCACTCGCAAGTAACCCTCGCAAGTGATTAAATGGTTCATAATAAGGGATCTCGGTTTGGCAAGGATGGTACTTAGTGATAATAAAACAATTAGGCAAGCATACAATTTAAAAACATTGTGCTCGGTTAAAAATAGCATGTATTTCCCCCAAGGGTTTGTAAAATAGTTAAACAATAGAAAGTGGGGCTATGAACTCACCTTAAGTTGGATGATGTATAATGAGAATGATGGATATGCCGTAAGAACTTCCACGAGCAACCTAGAATAATTGTTGTAACTTAGGTTTGGAATAATGTCTAAGGAAACATAAACACGCCAATATATGTGTCTTGCACTTAGTCCATGATGTGGTATGATGTATAGTGTAAGTCTTTGAAAGAAATGATTCATGAAACATGTATGTTTATATATCGTTTACTACCGTTCGGGCCGACATAATTCATAAGTCATGTAGTAAACGTTCGAGGAGCCAGGACACTTTAATTCGTAAATCCACAACTCATCTCGACGGCTTACATAATGAACTCCTTACATGAGGCTCCCTACTATTGTAGTAGTTGATAAAATATATATGTATATAAGTTTTGATCCGAAAAGTTACATGTCCAAGTACTTGAATAAACTTAGGAAAGTTTATCTTTACATGAAGATTGTTATTAGGGTAAGTTCTTATAACTTGTATGACAAATACTCGTAATATTTCATGGTTCTTTAGATGAAGTAGATCCAAATTGTATGTTCAAGTTATCGCCAACTCTTGTTCATGTATTTGTCTTGGTAAGTTTATATGGTCGTTAGCTCATGTTTTCGCCTTGGTATGTATATATGGTCTTAACTCATGTTTTCGCCTTGGTATGTTTATATGGTCTTTTCGTCATGGCCTAGCCATGACCTTTGGTCCTTGTTCCAAGGTCATGAGACTCAACCTTGGCTCTAGCCATGGTTGTGGTCTTGATTATAGGTCATAAGACCTCTTGTTCCATTTAAAGTATAACCAATATATAGTGACTTGGTCTAAAAATGGGCTGTTTAGAATTTGAAGAATTTTATCACTCGGAAAGCGTTTTTAGGACTCAAGCTTCTTTGTCCTGAACGAAAACGGCGTTCCGGACAACTTTCGTGTTTTAACTTTTTGATGAATCGGACCAGAAGGGTGACTTTCAAAAAGTCAGAATGCAAAACAGTATGGTTTAGGCAGTTTCGGCGTTTTGGTTTCGCTAACTTCTTATGGCCATAACTTTTGACTCGGGTACTCGTTTTGGGTGATTCAAATTGCTATGGTTTCCTTGTCAAGTCCTCTAATGTAATATGTAATAATAAAATATCATAATTTTTCCATTTTGATCAGGTCTTACCAAGAAAGTCACTAGTTTGCTTGTTTTAGTAACTTATCTTAACAATCAATTACAACAACATGTTTTAGTCATTTTTATACATCATGGACATTTATACAAGACATAATATAGCAAGAAATAACATGTAAATGATATGAACATGATTAATTAATAAGAAGCATGTTAGGTTTAGGCTTACAACTTTTGGCTTTCAAAGATGAAAGGAAGTTAGCAAGTAAGGAAAAGGACTTTGATAGACTTGCTTCAACCCACTTCACTTCATGCAATCTTTCTACCCTTGTAATCTTGAAAGATGGATGATGAAGGTTGAGGTGAATTGAGTGGATTTAAACTCAAGAGAAAATCACCAAGTATATGAGGTTATGGAAGAGTTTTGGTGAATGATAATCTAACTAGGGTTTCTATCTTGAAGAATCACTTGAACCTTGCTATAATTTGGAAGAAAATAAGCTAAGTATGGTGTGGTTTTGGTGTTGGAGGTGTGGCGTTCAAATGAGGGGGATGAGAGGGTTTTTATAGTGAGTTTGAGGAGGTTAGGAAATAACTAGGAAGTTACATAAACTTGGTGACCAAGTTTAGGATTAGGAAGCTTATCATGGAAGTTTTAGACACTTGTAACCATCCTAGAGATCAATGGTTAAAATTTAACCACATATGGTGACTCCCCCCCCTATGGCGGTTTCAATGGGATAAGGGTGACTAGATGAGTAGTCATGGTCTTTGGATGATAATATCCTAAGTATGTAGCTAGTTTTGACTCCGTAAAATGCTAACCATAAGTTTTTAAGTCACGAAACGTAAAACCGGGTATCCTAAAAATATGAAACTTATAAATATGCTAGAACTTATCAATATACTCCATAATAAAATATAAAATGAGTGGTAGGTTCTATCGGGTGCTAAAACCGTGCTAAAAACTGGAAACGCGGGTCTAAAACGCGTAATTCGCGTAAAACGCTGAACTGAAAAACGTAAAATTCCAAAAGTTTTGGAATTGTCCTAAAATGAGAGAAAATCATATTTCTATTGTTTATAATGTTTTATGGACATATCGGGATGCTGGAATGACGTTTAAACCTAAAAGTAAATCTCGGACACGGCTTTGTGATTTTTGAAAAAAATGATCCGACGAGTGTGAAATTCTCGGATTATCATTAAAATAGTTTAACTTACGAGAATATGAAATAAAAATTTTGGATGTGAATAGTAAAAGTGAATAGTAAAAAGTGAATAGTAAAATTTCCCAGGAATAGTAATTATCCTGAAAATGCGAATTGTTACAAAAGGAATCATTTTCTATCAACTTCAAGAGACTGCTAGTTGGGGATCCATCTTGACCTAATAAACCCGGTTTAAACCCATAATGTTTCTTGTGATCAATCATAAATGGGTGATGTAAGCATGTAAGGTCATTTTCCACTCCTATATTGGCTTCCTCTCTACAAGTCTTAGAGTCCACTACCTTAATCCTAAGACTACCCGGACTATATGGCTTGATGGGTGGATCAGAACCTATTTCAATTCCTAAATTTTCATCCAAGGATGGAAGATTAGGTAACGGTTTTGGTTGAGGCTCCGGTTCATCAAAACTAGGAACTTCCCTAGAACTAAGAGTAAGGTTATCATTATAAGTATTCAAACCTATATCCTCTAGTTGTGTTTGGTTCAAAGGTTCTACCTCTATTGGGGTTCCTAAAGTCTCTTCTACTTCTTCCGGGTAAGTTACGGGTGGTATGTGTGCCTCAAATGATGGTAGGACTTGTGGGGTACTTTGTGGGCTCATGTTATTTACTTCATCATTCCTTGTGTCAAAATCACCTATATCCTCAACATGTTTTTTTATTATAATCTAATCCTAACATTTTCCCAAGTATCTCACATGCTTCCCTAGGCATCTCAACTTCTATGTCCGAATCATAAGGATCATCCTCAATATTCTGACTGCTATATACAAATTGCCCAAAAGATTCATCATCTGTTTCTTGAGATTCATCATCATCGATCATAAAACCTAGGTCTTTTTGATCAATGTGATCATGTTCGGCTACATTCTCCATCACATCAAGGTCACCTATGTGTTCATCTTGTATTGTGGTGAAATCAAACCACTTCGTGCACCCAGTTATCTCATCTATACGCTTATCCCCAAACAATCTTCTTGCCTGTTCCCTTAAACTTGCTATCAATTGATCCGTAACAACGTTTGTTGGGTTGTCCATTTTTTTTTGGCAAGTTTGGCACAATTCTCTATGGTTTCCCATGCTTCATCAGCACTTAATCCCCAAAGGTCCCCATCTGCGGCATGGTCAATGTCCATTTTGGTATAGTGGTCGACACGATCGTAAAATATTTCAATTTGGGACCACAGATCGAAATTATGACGAGGGACTTTTTGGAGTAAATATTTAAAACCGGCCCATGCATCATAGATAGGTTCATCCTCATGTTGTTTAAACATCAAGATGTCATTTGGAGTGGGTGAATTTGGTGGTTGGTAGTATGGTGGATTCGCGTTCTCCATAATGGCCAACGGAATAGTCAATGAATTTAATTTACTAACAAAGGCACGAAGAAAAAGATAGACTAAAGAGAACCTAAAAATAAAAATAAAATCCTACTAGAAAGGAATCTAGCAAGTAGACCTAATAAAAAGAAATTCTAACCTAGACAATAACTATTCCCCGGCAGCGGCGCCAAAAACTTGATGCGTGGGAATTGCACCAGGCTTTACCTCTCGAGGGATCTCAAGAAGCTTGCAACCCCCACCAGGTAGTGTACCTGATCGATGTAGTATAGTATAATGACAAGTACCGGGGGATTGATCGTTCAACTAGGAATAGTGTCGCTAGGATTAGAAAACCTAAAAACTAGGTCTAGAGATGAGGGATGATTCTTTTTGTATTTTTATATTTTTATGAAAGCAATTAAAAATCTCGGTTTTGAAGGAGTTGGGCGGAATTAGTTGCTAGTCAACTAACCCAATACTAAAGATGCAATCAAAATAAAATATTAAAAATGAAAATAAACTAATTATACTAAAGTTGTGAGCAATATGTGGGAGAAATGTGTTTACTTAGATTTCACTACTCCCTAGATATCTTTTACACGTTAATTACTTGTTATAGTTGCGTGAATGACGGATTGTATTCCTTAATACCATTCATGGGGTGGCGTACTTACTTCCCCAATCCTATGAGCGCCTACTTCACTCCTATGTCGAGCCGGCTAAGAAGCTCCTAACATGGGATCATTAGAATTTACTCATGCATTAAATACAACTAATAAAACCTAGTACACATCAGTTCATGTTTACTAAGACGTTCAAGCATGTTACACAATGGAGATCTGCCAGTTTTCTTAAGCCTAATATTGAAATCATTCATCCAATACAACCATAAACAAGTAATCAACACATAATTAACATCTAGGTTTCATTAGATCCAAGCAAACACAAGATAGATCTAGCCTAGCATGTTGAAATAAAGACAAGTAAAAGATATAATCAACCAACACATAGACATATTGATTGAATTAAGAGAAGACTTATCTCAATAGCACATGAAAGGATT
>JARVZY010005609.1:0-29235 GCA_030686995.1 Artemisia argyi | reverse complement strand
AGTCTTGCCTCGAGCAACCTGACTTTTGTCTCTAACACCTGTTTTTGTGCCTCCAGCATATTTATCCTAAGATCTTTTTCATGGCAGTTTGTGCACCCAGAACCGTGAGATGTTGAAGCAGAATATATTACTTGTAATTGTTCATCAAATTCAGTCTTCCACATAAAATATCCACATCCATGACCTTTCTCTCTTGGATTCGAAAGAGGACATGCATAATACTCCAATCCAAATGTATCTTTTTGATGTGACGTTCTTTTTTTTATATTTCCTACTCCACAAGTACACATAAAAGGATTATATCGCTGCATTCTAGTTGACAGTGTGTGTTTGTAGTTGTGTGTGGTAGAATCGTGATCGGGGTGGCCCGATCTACAAGTTGAGTTGATAAAAGGTGGTGACCAGAAAAAGATTCCGGCGGCCGGAAACTGCTGGTGTCGCCGGAAAACGGAAACTGCTAGAGAGAGATATATAGTGAGATGAGTGTGTGTGTGAGATTATATGGGTTAGATGAGTGTGTGTGAGTTTATATTGTGAGTTGATAAAAGTTGTTAGGTGGGAAAATATCTCGTGTATAACCATAGCATCTCGACTCGTTCGTTTAACATCTCGTGTAATACCACATCATCTCGACTCGTTCGTTTAACATCTCGTGTAATATCACATCATCTCGACTCGTTCGTTTAACATCTCGTGTAATACCACATCATCTCGACTCGTTCGTTTAACATCTCGTGTAATATCACATCATCTCGACTCGTTCGTTTAACATCTCGTGTAATACCACATCATCTCGACTCGTTCGTTTAACATCTCGAGTAATATCACATCATCTCGACTTGTTCGTTTAACATCTCGTGTAATATCACATCATCTCAAGTTGTTATTGATATGCATAACATGTTTAAGTCTAGTTGTTATGGATATGCATAACATGTTAAACGGATCAGTCGAGTTGTTACGGATATGCATAACATGTTTAACGGATGAGTCGAGTTGTTATGGATATGCATAACATGTTTAACGGATGAGTCGAGTTGTTATGGATATGCATAACATGTTTAACGGATGAGTCGAGTTGTCATGGATATGCATAACATGTTAAACGGATGAATCGAGTTGTTATTGATATGCCTAACATGTTTAAGTCGAGTTGTTATGGATATGCATAACATGTTTAAGTCTAGTTGTTATGGATATGCATAACATGCTAAACGGATGAGTCAAGTTGTTACGGATATGCATAACATGTTTAACGGATGAGTCGAGTTCTTATAGATATGCATAACATGTTAAACGGATGAAATTGCAACGAATCCCGACATCAGTTTTCACAACAACAACAACAACATTTTATTAAACAACAACAATAACACAAAAAACAACAACAACAACAAAAATGACAAACAAACAGCAACAACAACAATAACAACACTACATACGAAGATAATAGCAACAACAACAATAACAATACTACATATGAAATTTAGTAGGTATAGCAGAACGCAGTTCTCTCATCCACGGGTCGGGTTTTTTTTTTATTCAAATTAGGCAAGATTGTCTCGTTTTTGGACGCGATTTATTTTTTATTTATTTAGTATTAATTAAATAATTCAAAACAAGATTACAACATCTATTTAAATAATTTTAATTTATTTAAATATATTTTTTAATTAATTTAAATCATTATTTATTTATTTAGTATTAATTAAATAATTTAAATCATTTTTCATTTATTTAGTATTAATTAAATAATTAAAATCATTTTTAGTATACAAAAGATAAATGAAAAAAAAAAACCATAAGGAACGACAATGTTGTCCCTTTGGTTTTCAATAAAATTTTTCACAGAAGATAAATGGAAAAAAAAAAAAAACGTAAGGAACGACAATGTCGTCCCTTTGGTTTTCAAATCTATTTTTTCACAAAAGATAAATGAAAAAAAAAAAAAAAAAAAAAAAAAAAACCCAACAACGTAAGGAACGACAATGTCGTCCCTTTGGTTTTCACCAAAATTTTTCACGAAAATTGAATGAACCCGCCATGAATTAACTGATCCCGCCATGAATTAAATTAAAAAAAAAAAAAACAACGTAAGGAACGACAATGTTGTCCCTTTGGTTTTCACCAAAAATTTTCACCAAAATTGAATGAACCCGCCTTGAATTAACTGATCCCGCCACAATAATTGGGACGACATTGTCGTTCCTAAATTAAAAAACAATGGAGCAAAAAAAAAAAGAAAAAACCCACACCCTTTGGTACGACAATGTCGTGCCAAAGGTAATTAAACAAAGGTGCTAAAATAAAAAGCCCCACAAGAAAAATACCCCAAGCCTTGGGACGACAATGTTGTCCCATTGGGCTCAATTATTGAAATATATACCCAGGCCAGGCCATCGATCTGTTCATTCCACACCAATTATCAAAAAAAAAAAAAAAAAAAAAAAAAAAAAACGCCCCATATCATCTTCTTCTTCAATTCCACACAACCATAACCAAATTAATACCACATTCGACACCACTATCACCTCAAAACACCAATTACACACGCACCACTGTGCACAATTTGTTTAATTTTTGTTAATTTGTTTTGTGTAAAGGTATGATTTTTTTGTTAATTTCATTTTCTTAATTTGTTTTGTTTAATGTTGGTTTGATAATCTTTGTTTCTATTTTGTGTTGTGTTTGTGTTGGCGTTAGATGGCAGCAGCACCACCACCACGTTAAAGGTATATATATATATATATATATATATATATATATATATATATATATATATATATATATATATATATTGTTAATTTAAAGGTATGTTTTTTTTTATTGTGTTAAAGTGGTAGTGAGGAGGAGGGGGAGGAGGAAGATGAGGGGGGGAATCTGGAGGGGGAGGAGGAGGAGGAGGAAGAGGCGTAGTTTAATTTGTATCGTATTTGTTATTAGTTATGTAATACTAGAATCTATATATTGCCGAATCTTGGTTTGTTTTTATATTAAGTTCGTATTTGTTAGTTTAATTTGTATCGTATTTGTCGAATTTAAGTCATAGATGAGTAATTTGGTATTGTATCATATTGCCGAATTCGTATTGCGGATATTGGTTGATTTACAGCTTGTGTAATGGTAGGTTTTTTCCGGAAAATATTCCGGAAAAAACCTGAAAATGCAGGCTGCTGTTGCATTTTTTTTTTTTGCATATTTCACAAAATGGGACGACAATGTCGTCCCAAACATGCAAGCAAATAATCGTGCCATTTGGTAAAAATGTTTAAACATTTTAAAACTTTGGTACGACAATGTCGTTCCATTTGGTATTTCGAAAATATTTTACATAAAATAAAATGAACCTTTGGTACGACAATGTCGTTCCATTTGGCATTTCGAAAATATTTTACATAAAATAAAATGAATTTTTGGTACGACAATGTCGTTCCATTTGGCATTTTCGAAAATATTTTGCGTATTTAAATAAATGATTTACAAAAAATAAATAAGGTTTTGGAACGACAATGTCGTTACAAATGGAATTTCGAAAATATTTTACGCAAAATAAAATTAAATTTTGGTACGACAATGTCGTTCCATTTGGCATTTTCAAAAATATTCTACGTATTTAAATACATGATTTACGAAAAATAAATAAGGCTTTGGAACGACAATGTCGTTCCAAATGGAATTCTATATGTTTGACTGATTAGTGGGTCCCCTTATAATGTCGTGCCAAAACATAAACAAATTGTCGACCCAAACGTTTTTGGGACGGGAAAAATGGTACAACCAAAAAGGGTCGAGATTGTCGTTCCAAATCTGCTGGTACGACTTTTCTTAATTATTTGGGTCGACATTGTCGACCCAAATCGTTCCCATTTTTGTAGTGTAATAACCATTTTACCGATAACAATTTTTTTTCTCATACTGTGACAATTTAAATCACAACGTTGTTTGTGATTCACTATTTTACCTTGGAACGATGCTCAACACACAAACTTCAATAGTCTAAGATCGAGAATAAATTAAAAACGTTAATATTTACAAATATATGTTTCGTCAAATAATCAAACACGGTTTATAAATTCCCGAGTTTACGAAAAATTTCCAAATTACTCACTAAACACATTAGGCCCCAACCCAACCCACACAACACTAAACGGACCCTTAAATTTTTTTGGCCTGCGCAGCCAATTGAGCCCACCAGATTCCTAAGCCCAAAACGCACCCTTGTGTTATTATTTTGTTTTGCTAAGTCGCGTATGCCGTTTGCTTTGGCTCATTCACTTGTAAATTTTATACACGACCTACCCATTTTAATTCACGTCTCCATTAACCACGCAACTGAGAATCATGAATGGTAATCATTTACCATTTTCGTATACGTTTCCTACTTTGAAAAATTGGCCAAGCTCAGCTTGTTTCATGCATCGTCCAAACTTGGTAAAAATTGGTAATTCGCTCCAAACCAAAACATGTGCATCCAAACTACACCAAAATGATCCCCAATCCCAGAATAACCATGTTTTGATATTCCTTTGACCACTTGAGTAGCCTGAACAAACTAGCACAAGACTTTCACTTTGCATTTTGTCTCGTTGCACTTGGATTTACTAAGGAAAGAACACATGCACTTAGATTGGATGATGTATATTGTATCTGGGCTGAAATTGTATCGGGGGTGACTATTAGAACAGCTAACAACTCTTTATGGAGTATTATTTAGAGGCTTACTTTTGGTGCAGCGGTTTACTTTATTTGGAAAGAGAGGAACTATAGGTTGCTTCAGAAAGAGTTTAGGAATGAAGATACTGTTTTCAAGCTCGTTGTTGACACAATAAGGTTGATGCTTATGGGTTTAAAGATTAAGCGTTCTGTAGAAGTAGAAAAGGCTACCGTTATTTGGAATATGTCTATGAAGGGTATGAGTATGGTGGATACTAGAAGGAGTTTAAATGGTGTTATTGATGGTATTACATAAGTCTTGGATGTGGTACAACCTGCACAAGCTTACATTTAGCATGTGGCAGTTTTGGAGGATTGGTTGGATGTATGGATTTTATTGCTAACTATTTCATTGCAGGTTCCTTCTGGATTTATTTGTTGCAGCTCATTTTTTCAGCTTCAACCTGGTTTTCCTTGTGGAGTGTCATGGATACAAAGACCTATATTTATTGCTGTACCAGGTTTGGTTCCTTTTTGTTTATGGGTTTAAATTTATGCAGCATACAGAGTGTTGTTTTATTGGTTCTGACCAACAGTTATTATGGTATGAGTTATTGGTCTTGGATTGATGATTTTCATGATAATAAGCATGTTCTATGCATGAATGCTGATACTATTTACAGTTGCAGCCGCTGTACTCTTTTTCCTTGTACAATCCTTTTCCCACAAGGTTTTAGTCATCTGGGAATATGGTACTGTTCATCAATACATCTCATTAAATCCTTCATTTTATTTCTTAAATCCTTCATTTTAATTCAATAACATCATGGGTTGATCACTGTTTCAACCTTATCCATTTATCATTAATTTTTTTTTTTTTTTTTTTTTTTTAATTCACTCAAAAATTAGTTATAAGCTGTTTTCACTATTCAACGTAAACTTTCAATTTCATTTCCATCTTCCATATCTCTAACCTAATATGATTAATCTCTAAATAATCATGTTAGATCCGGGTCCATTATCTAATCCTAAACCTAACTTGGTTCCACCTCCTGTTAATAAAGATGATTTCCTTAAACCTAAGAAAACCACTCGTACGATGAAACCTGGGAATAAATCTACAATGAAACACCATAATATGCTGGGGAATACTACTAAGGGCACATTTAATAGGGTTTTAAATTGGTCTAGCTCAAAGGGTAGTGATACGGCTACGGATATGGAAGATTTGCAATTTTGGGATACTTGTACTGGTACTGAATATGGTAAGGGTGATTTGGGAGGTTCTGGAAGTGTTATAGGTAGCGATGGTAGTGTTTTGGAGGGTATGGAGATTGAGAATAATGGTGGTAGTGTTTCTGAGGGTATTGTAACTGGGATGGGTGGTGGTTCAGATGGTAGTGTTAGTGTTAATCCAGCTTTAGCTACTAATTGTTCTACTGATACAAGTGTTAAGAATGTTAATGCTAGTGATATTTTGCCTGATATTCCTGTTCCAGTAAATGAGAACCCAGTTTTGAATCCTAACGTCACTAATGATAAGGCTAAAAATGCTAAAAAGGTTAATTTTGGGGATGAAAGGGTGCTGGGAATAATCAAGGCTGTGTTTGATAGTATTGGGAATGGGGCTGCCATGGGTGGTGGTGCTGTTAGCAATTTTAGTGTTGATGATTTAACGAAGGCTAAGGAGGTGTTTAGTAATGTGCTTAATGATGGTCAGAGCAAGGTAAATGTGGATGAGAGGGTGCTAGGTATGTTCAAGGCTGTCTTTGATAGTGTTGGTAATGTTACTAGGTTTGGTAGTAGTTCTGTTAGCAACTTAGGTGTTGGTGATGTTAGTAAGGATAGGGAGATGCCTGATGAAGTCTACCAAGAAAGCGTATGTTCATTGATCATCAAACATGTGAAACCTTTTATATGTACACATGACGAGAGAGGGTTTTGTGAAATTGGGATGCGATCGACCTTCATCGACCCGGCCGGTCGACTGACCATTGTGGGTAGCCAGAGAGAGATACCGAGAGGGGTAAAGGATATAAAAAGATGGTAGTATGTTTTTTTTTTTTTTTTTTTTCTTTGTGTTTAGGTTGTAGTTGTACAGGCTTTATATATGAATCATGATTATAATGTACATTAAAAAGGTAATTAAGGTCTAAACTTTTTTTTTTAATCACAATCATAATCATAGATTAAATGGGACGTTACAAATCAATTAAATGGGCTGTTAATTTCTGATGTAATGTAACTTATATTCATGTGTATGTTTTGATTTCCTAGCACAAGACAAATCTTTTTTTAATAAGTAATTTGTTGAATCTGAATTTTTAAGCCTTTTATTAATAGTATGTCCCAAATACTTTATAAAGTAGTATATATATATATATATATATATATATATATATATATATATATATATATAGATAGGTATTTTTTTTTTTTTTTTTTTTTTTTTTTTTTTTTTTTTTTTTTTTTTAAATAAAGTAGTATGATAATGCCTCTCAATGCGAAGCCTACGTGGTAAAATTAAGATATTAACTAGTGCACATACCTTCAATTTCTTCCAACACCTATCAAGCGTTCTTCCACGGTCTTGTGAATCTCGGTGCTTCTGGCCTCATATTCCTTAAGCGTAGAAAAATAATACTCTGCAAAGTCTAGCTTGGATGTTAGCTTGGATGTATACTTTCGACACTTCTCTATACAGTCCATGACTCTCGTTCAACGACTCCAAGAGCTCCTTTGCTTCTAAAATTTGACTCTCTATGGTCTCGGAAGAAGAGCCGCTACCTTCCTGTAATACAAAAATTAACTCGTAAACTAA
Source organism: Artemisia argyi (assembly GCA_030686995.1). Taxonomy (NCBI): domain Eukaryota; kingdom Viridiplantae; phylum Streptophyta; class Magnoliopsida; order Asterales; family Asteraceae; genus Artemisia; species Artemisia argyi. Next base: position 21,761 of record JARVZY010005609.1, on the reverse strand, counting down.
TATGGAAATGTCAAATTAGTGAAAAGCCCAAATTATAGGGCAACTAGTAAAACGTGAGTTTAAGTCTATGAATTTTTGTACAGCACAACAGTTTACCTTTACCTAGCTGTAAAACATGTTTTAAATGTTTGCTTACTAATCTAGAACACACATGTTTCAAATTGTCAGAAAAAAGGTTACATAAATCACGAATTTGAATTTGTGTAAAGCTTACATCTCACATCCACTAACCTTATCGCGTCTCTTCCTCGAGCGCTTACGCTTACCACACAATCTTGATTCGGAAGGTAGATTTCCCCTAGATGTATCTCTTTGGTTCCCTTGCTGTTCTTGTAAGTTTTAATTCCCTTCACGAGCCTATCAATAGCAAACGTTGCCCATCTTTTCTTCTTAAGGCAACTAAATAAGATAGGGGCAAGTCTTTTTCTGATGGTGCACAAACAATATATCGCAAGGCGAATAAAATGTAAGCTCGTTTCACATTATCCTCATCTAAGCCCTCACTCAATTCTATCATAACCTTTTCCATGCCGATGTGATTTTGTCCCTCCTCTACAAAGTCTCGCTTGAGCTCGAGTTCGGTTGGTAGAGGTTTAATTTCAGCTTTCCGAGGTTTCTTTTTACCTTTCCGAGGTTTATTTTGACCTTCCCGAGGTTTATTTTGACCTTCTCGAGGTATCTTAATCTCCTCCTCACCATCTTCAATTCCCATTATTCGGGTGAAATCGTTGGCCGTGAGTACACACGTTTCACCCTCAAGTTCGAGACTATTGTCTTGTGTGTTAAACATAGTAGCTAACCTTTTGATCATGGCATTATTTTGAATATGGCGCTCCATCAGCAAGAGTTTGTGAAATGGGGTATCTTCCAACCATTTTCGCCTCTCGGGCCCTAATCTCTCCAAAGTATCTACGAAATGGTTGGTCCTACACCTAACTACAACTTTGACTTTGGGTTGTTTATTCCCATACTTGAGTTTTTCGTCCTTCGGCATGGAATTCCAAATTTTTGCTATGTCTGCTTTCTTCATTTTTTTGTTCAGCTCCTTTTGTTCCCTCTGGAACGCGTTCCATCCATTCATTTCTGGTTCGAAAATCTATTTTGAACAAGAAAACACATTATAAGTAGGACATTTGTTTTTGAAATAGTTAAAGTAGTCAAGTTGTGTCTAACCAAAGGGTTCTCACAAATAGGTCATTGATGGAAACTATGTGCGCATACCTTATGACATGACCAATCTATACACTGACGAGGCTACCTCAAAGGATGCATTGATCAAAGAAATATTTCCTTCCTTGGTCAGCAACGCTCATTCATCTGCTGATATAATTTCAAGAGTAATCTTATCAACTAAAAATGAACATGTTGACAACATTAATGATCATCTGATTGAAAAATTTCCGGGTGAAGAGAAAGTTTACTATAGTTTTGATGAGCAGCACATGAACAACTTATATCCTATGAAATTCTTAAACTTGCTCAATGTTAGCAGATTGCCCCTTACTACTTGCACTTGAAAATTGGATGCCCGAATATTCTTTTAAAAAATATTGATTCGACAAATGGATTATGTAATAGCACGAGGTTGATATGTAAACGTTTTGATCCTAATGTCATCAATGCTGAGATCGATCGGCCAACACGTTGGAATTTGAGTACTCTTGCGGAGAATTACTCTTGCTCCATCTGAAGAAGACATGCTCCCCTTTAAGGTAAAGAGAAAACAATTCCATGTGCGTCTTAGCTTTGCGATGAGATCAATAAAGCTCAGGCCAGACAATTCCAAATATGGGTGTCTATTTGCCGGATTCTGTTTTCTCGCATGGCCATCTTTATGTTGTCTAAAGGCATATCACGTATAGCAACAAAGTCATTACTCAAGCATGCCCAAAAGTTCGGTCAAGAATTAGTCTACCCCTCAAATATCATGTACCAAGAAGTTTACGTGATGAATAACATACATTGTTAGTTATTTCATAATTGATGCAATGTTTTATTTTCAGTTTCACTAAATGTTTTTATATGTTATTTGATACATTTTAAGAATCTTTTTTTTTAGTTGAATTATCACATGTTACAACCTTTTTCAGTTACATTTTGATTACATTACGTTTTATGTATAAACGTTACGTAAAACACTTAACCCCAATATATCACAACTATAAAAGTTTGACGCTAGAAAATCTCGTTGTTATGCATGAGTACTCGCCTAGTTAATATGACAAATACAAATCTAGTTTGGACTTATTTATCCAAAAACGACACTACTTAAACACATATATATTAGAGTCGTGCGATGGTTTTCATGAGCTTTTATAGCTAATTTTATCACTTCTAATCCGTTAATTGACATAGGCAATAAAAAGCGATCAACTTTTATATATATAAATAAGCTAAAGTTGATCCATTTATTGAATATTCATACTATAGCATACATGCCCAAATCCTAGTTAACATCGTAGGTATAGATCGTGAGGCAGACGAGGCTTTGCTAGGGCTAACAAGGGTTTAGCCTTTGCTAAATCATGCAAGTTTTCCTTGAGATCAACATGTGATTCACTGAGTGGCAACTCCCACGTGAACCCTTGAACAAGTCTAGCCAAAAGCATTACACTCATGGTTGATCCCAACAACACTCCAGGGCACCCCCTCCGACCAGTGCTAAATGACAACATACAAAGACTATGATCTGTTAGCACCACTTCACTATCACCCTTCAGGTGACGATCTGGATTAAATGTTAGTGGATCATCCCAAACCTCAGGGTTCCGCCCTAACCCAAGCCGGCTTAATAACACATGGCTACCCTTTGGTATAAAGTAACCTGCAACACTAGTATCGCAGGTTGCCACATGAGGGTTGAAAGGTGCAACTGGGTGCAACCTGAAAGCTTCCCTCACGCATGCTTTGATATAATTAAGTTTAGGTATATCAGATTCTTGCACGAGTTTATCTTTTCCAACCACTAAATCAAGCTCTTGAATTGCTCTATCAAAAATCCTCGGCTGGTTTATCATTTCTGCCATTGCCCATTCAATGCCATTTGATGGATTATCAATTGTTGCTATGCCAATTTCCTGTTACACATGACATAAATACTAATCAGTTTACATCAAAAAGAAGTAGCACAAATTTAGTGACTAAAACAACGAAAATTCGTGTTAATCTTACCAGTATTTGGGCTTTAATTTGGTCAACAGTTAATCGAGGGTTTTCAAGTTTGATGAACACATCAAGTAAGTCGTCTTCTTTGGTTCTAACTCCATCTTTCCATTGTTGAATCCTTTCATCCACCAAACGGTCTTGATACTTTCTTGCAGTATGAATAGCGTTCCTGATGATCCTCTCATGCCCATCAAAATCAGTTATCCATCTCAACCATGGGAAGTAATCAGTCACACTGAATGCAAATAGGTGATTAAGAATGGTCAAAATTGACTCAGCATGTTCGATCTCTTCATGTCCAGGTCCACCATCTACATTCCCTTTACCAAAGTACCTACTCCCAAAAATGATCTTTCTGAGAATGTTGCTTGAGTATTGTTGCACCACAGTCCTTATGTTCACGACCCCTCTAGGCATGACAGCATCATCGATATGGCATCGGTTGTAAATGTACCTACATGGTGGCAAGAAACTAAGCAAGATGGTTCGAAGAGTTGTAAATGCACACGATAGATTGAAATTACCATTCCTTACACATAATAAAGCAAATAAACACCTAAAAAAAGTAAGCATAAACAAATTAATATAAACACAAACCTAATCAAATTATCGGCTTCTTCATCTCGCTTATTTTGAAGCCATTTGTGCCTAGCAACAGAAAGAATCTGTGTGGCGAGGATTTTTCTCATCATCTTCCAATGATCACCCATTGGAACAAGTATAGTAGTCATGTAACCATTGCTTGCTAAATAACTAGACACACTATTGGGCCTGGAAGAGAAAATCTCATCATTGTTCTTCAAGAACTCACGAGCTACTTTTGGATCGCTAACGGCTATAACATGGACACTTCCAAGGCGAGTGCATAGGATCTTTGTGTTCATTTGATCCATCAATCCGTGAATCCATCGGAAAATCGGCTTCTTTCGAAGCATGGGGATTAAGCTGCCGATGTAGGGCAGCGGTTTCGGGCCTGGAGGAAGCGGTTGCAAAGGTTTGGAACTACCTATGCTTCTGCTCCTCTTGAGGAAAAACAACATTGACATAAGAAAAAGAATAACGAAGATCATGTTACAATAGTGAGAGAGTTTAAGACAAAAGTTAAATATTTGTTTGTGTTTCAACTAGGTGTATGTTGTTCGCAGTCGCAAGTTCGTTATTTATAGTTGTGCTAGCTTTGTTTTATTTGAAAAGATTTCGACCATAATTACGCAACTAAATGTTTATATATTAACATTGAGGGAAAAAATGCTCAAACCTGCTTGGTGGAGCTAAAGTTCATTAACGTAATTTGCATTATAAATAGTCGATTAATAAAACATAAAACCTACAATAATTAGATCATTTATTATGGCATTAAAGCGGGTTTGAACTAGATACCTAGTCGGCCGCAATGAAGCCACTATCTGTATGTCACCCCGTTACATCTTCTAATCTATCAACTGTTGGTTTGTGCTCGTTAAATAGTTAATAATTATACGGCTGTATTTACGTGAGCCTATTGGGGGCACATACGTATACACATAGGATATGTTTATCATGTATCTAATATATATATGTTGTGTACATTTATTCAATATATAGTATGTTTCACTTAATAATAAATGGTCGTTAATTATACCGTTAGTTGCTATAATTAACTAATTAGGCATTAATTAATAAGTGAAGGACTTATTAGTTCGAAAACCAAAACCCGCGGGGTTGGAGGTAAAGGAGCCGGCCATACATACACCTTTTGGTTCAAACTGTCAGTCGACATATGGTGTGTTTGTTAAAAGTAGCAGTGAGCAGTTGCAGTAGGCAGTAGCAGTGAGCTGTGTGCAGTAGCTGTGAGTTACAGCTGACCGCTCACCGCTCACAGCTGGAGCATCAGAAAAATGAGCACTCCTAAAAAGTAGCAAAGCTCACTTCTCCTTTGCTAAACGACTACTAAAAGTCAAAATGCTCGTTGCTCACAACTCACAGCCTCAAAAAGCTCCACACCGCTCCATACCAAAATACCCGTAATATATCCCTAAAGTCAAACGACACAATGCACAACCACAAGCCCACAAACCCTATCATAACTTACATTTAAAGTGGTTTTTCCTTTGATATATTCGATTAGCAGCAATAAAACCCAAGGGGTTTTTGTTTCGATCGTGTGTAATCAAGAACACCAAACTTTAGTTTGTTTGTGGTGTTTATTTATGAAAGCAAGCACTAGCATTATAACGTATTTTTATGACGTGTAGTGTGAGCAACCTATAGAGGTGATTGATTTAATCACTTTTAGGGTTTCAAGATTCAAGATCTCGTAATATCAATCATTATTGATTAATTCAAGGTTAGCAAAATTATGTGTTATTTTATTTGTTAATGCACAACAACTAACTAGATCCATCCGCTACGTACACATGGTATTGATGGTTATATCAATATGAAATCCCAACAGTGGCATCACGAGTCATATCGTTTGATGTTATGGGTTACAACCATAGAAAACGCTAGATCCGCTACGTAAACACATATAATTGATTGTTTTATTAGAAAAATATGACAATAACATGCATTCTTGTCATAAATAATTAATTAATAAAATCTTAATCTTGATTTATATATATTAATGGTTAATAAAGTATTATAAGGTCTAGATCTATTAAATTGTTAATTGTAATATTTTATTTTTCCGGTCTTAAGGCTTACGCTATCATATTTTATGATGTATGTGGTTCACTTGGTACCTAGCTTGAAAACCTTGTGGGAGCCTTCTAATTCTCTTTTTGGGGAAGACTCTTTCCTTTTATAAGGAATGAGTTCTCAGATTTATTTATTGCAATATAAAAATTCTATTTTCTACTTCTACCCATCTTTTGTCTATTTTATTTGCTTATGTGTTTTTTCCTTGTGACTTGTTTTACATATTTTCAAAAGGTTTTGTATATAAAAAATACTAAATACTTATATCGAAACTTGTTTTAATTAAATCATTAATTTTAGCAAGTTATTGAGGATGTGAAAAATATACTTGAAGAATTCAGGATTTAACTTGCTCGAATTATTTGGTTTAATTCTTGTATGTTAATAATACATATATTATTCCTTGTAACTTATTATGTGTTATGTGTAAAAAGAATTTTTTTTTGACATATAACAGACTTTAAACTATCGAAATTTGATTTACCTAAATCATTGATTCTAGCAAGTTATTGAGGGTGTGAAAAATATACTCGAAGAATCCAGGATTTAAATTTGCTCGAATTATGTGATTTATCTAAACTTTAGTTATAAAGTTTTGCTACTTTGTCGATGACGTGTTTTGTTCTTTACCAATGGCTTGCAAGGCATGACGAATCGATACTAGTTCGTACAAGTGGATGGTATTGACAAAACCGTCTTTAGGTTGATTGACTATCATTTCACCCGCCACTTTTGTGATAATTATTCGAATAACATGGGGTTTTAACTCATGTAGAAGTAGAATATAGTGGTTGGTCATTTTTTTAATTGGTTTTACCAATGCCACGATAAAAGTGCACTTAAAAATTTAACAAACTATTTTCTTAACTTGTGTTTCAAAGATGTATGCATGCTTCTTTGAAACTTTTGATACATGTTGTATCAAAATTTATGTGAATACCCTATGTGCAAATTTAAGTCTATGCCAACCAATCTAAGAACACTTGCAATTGGTTTTCACTCTCTGGCTAGACTTTAGGTGAATTCCAACCCAAGGTAAAATTTTCTAATTGGTCAAACCTTTTGTTAATTTTTGCAAGTTCTTACATAGGTTGGCTTAATCGAGTATGATTGGTCAAACCTTTCTACCCGAGGCATAAGATGAGACAAAACATGACTTGACATTGCAGATTGTTTCTCCAATGCCATGAGTCTCATAAATCTAAAATTGTTATTTAACGCACGTCATTTACCTCTTACCCTATTCAGTACTAGTTGATCAGACCTTCTGTAATAAGTAGGAGTTCAAGTAATGATCTTAGTCTTTTAGCCTTTTTGCAAATTAATTATTTTATTTAAAACATGGGTAATTAATTTCTAAAATAACTGATTATCAAAAATACTAAAATTGAACTTTTTACGTTCTATTTAATGGTATTATTGCAATATAAATCATAAACAGAAGTTTTTTTTTTTTCTCTTGAAAAGACAAACCAAGTCTCTTTTCCTTGTAAGAGAGAGACTCACTCCTATCTTCTCCTTGCTTGACAAAGCTATGATAGGATAAATTTGAATTTTCTCTATTATATTTAAACTCACTTTATCTTTCACTCTTTTCATTATCCCTTTTTTGGTTTTGAAACCTTTCAAAGATAAAATACTTTTGTGTAACTAGAGAACAATGTTTCATATAGCTACCAAAATGATAACATCTTGCACTTGTCAAGACGATCTACGAGTATTAAATTTTAATAAGAGGAAATCTCAATAAACCGCAACCCTAAAGAAAATTACTAGCATGTCTTCTAGGTATTTTTCTTGGGCTCAATTTATTCCCTAAGGTGCTACACACCCTTGTTGCTAGGCAGACCGATTGAGGATGAATTGCATGCTAATGTTCAAGTTAATGAAAGCATGGATGGCTAGTCCCTTATCTACATAAGTATAAATTCATATACTCTATTCAATACCTAAGTACATTGCTACTTGTAGACATTCTAAGAGAGTAGGAAAGTAAATAAATCGCTATTTGCTTTCTACCGGTAATGTAACACTTACAATGTTAACGAATCAAGTGGGAGCTTTGCGTTTTGCTATTGGAAAGACATTTATGTAATGTTTTCTAATTATGTGGGAGCTACAAGCTTTATTTCCTTGTTAGTTACCCATATTATTTCTAGCTTGTCTTAAAATAATTCATTACTTTCCGAATATAAACAACCATAGTTTTATGGAAGATTGCATTGTATTTTATAATATAACATGTTGTTTTCCTGATGTTGCTTCCCGAAACGTTATCTATAGAATAAGTGTGCACAATTCCTTATTAAAACAATATGGTTCTTAATCTACTTGTATTATCTATGACACTATTATATTCTTTATACAATCAAGCGTGTGTCGTGTTGTTTGTGTGTGATGTTGTGCCATTGATGCGAGATTTGCAAGACCTCACAAGGAATTTTTACAATCCTCTAGGCAGTGTACCTAACCATTTTATAAGACGTTCAAGCTAATACATATTAGTAGGGATTTGTCAGTAGCCAAGTTGAACTTGGTGAATCAGTAGCCCGAAATGACTTTAAAAACGGGACAGATTTGAGTTTTCAGGATAAAAGTATAATGTGTTAAATAACGACAAAACTAGTATTTTTTACTTATAAATATTTATCACCGAGTCCGAGCATGTCGTTAAGAGTCTAATACGCGTCATATTACTTGTTATAGTCCATTGATAATGACACGTGCATGTTCGTTGGGTTCCAAGGTCGTATTTTGGTCATTCTCATTTTAGTGCTCGTAAATTACCTTGTTAAGGTGAGTTTCTCACATTCCCTCTTTTTACAGTTTTTACTATATTTTTTGGGTGGAAAGCATGATCAAGTATTTTTACATGAACTATTATGAACTTGTGATTATTTGAAGTATATGAACTATTTTGAACCCTTGAGCTTGATTTTGGACTTCTGATATATTTTGAACTCTTATGACTTGATTTGAACCTTTTGACATATTTTGAACTCTTATGGCTTGTTTTGAACCTTTTGGCATATTTTGAACTCTTATGACTTGATTTGAACCTTTGGCATATTTTGAACTCTTATGACTTGCTTTTGAACTATAAATTTGACTTATGTGTTGTTTATGTTAGGATTTGACACACTACTTTTAGCTCACTATATTCCTATGTTGTGTATAGAAACATTAGTACTTATGGATAGCGCTATTATGATATGACCATTCTTCACTCCACACATTGTGGAGTGCATAGTACTAGATCTTTTGCCTAGTGATATTTGGGGTTTTAACTTTTCTACTTCGCTAAAAGAGGGTTTTGACTTAGCGAGGTAAAGTTTCTACTTCGTTGTTCTTCCTTTTTCACTGAAATACCTTATCTCGCTAAAATCCTATCTCGTTGGAAAGACAATTTTGAAGTTGAAACACACGAAATCGATTAAAAACACCTTTCTGCGTATTTTAAACAGATTTCTTTTGCAAATACACTTGTTATATCACCTAAACCTTAGTAAAAATGAGTGATTTTACAAGATTACACATAAAATAACAAGGGTTTGAGTTTTTGGACTAGCGAGCTACTACCAAAGTAAAAACGCACCAAAATCGTATGACTTTTTATGTTTAAAGCTATTAAAACACATAAAGCATTGTTCTAAAACACTACAAGTGACCTGATGCGTGGGAATCGCAACAGGCTTTACCTCTCGAGGGATCTCGAGAAGCTTACAACCCCCACCAGGCAGTGTACCTGATCGTTGTAGTATAGTATAGTGACAAGTACCGGGGGATTGATCGTTCAGCTTAGGAATAGTGTCGCTAGGATTAGAAAGCCTAAATACTAGTTCTAAAGGTGAGGGATGATTATTTTTGTGTTTTTATATTTTATAGAAAACAAATTAAAATCTCGGGTTTGAAGGATTTGGGCGGAATTAGTTGCTAATCAACTAACCCAATACTAAGATGCAATCAAAATAAAATACTAAAAATGAAAATAAACTAATTTATACTAAGGTTGTGAGCAGTAATTGAAGAAAATGTGTTTACTTAGATTTCACTACTCCCTAGATATCTTTTACACGTTAATTACTTGTTATAATTGCATGGATGACGGATCGTATTCCTTAATACCATTCATGGGGTGGCACACATAACTCCCCAATTCTATGAGCTCTTATCTCCTCCTACACCATGCCCAGCACAACTATAGGGATTGTAAACAGTGGCTCATGCATTAAATACAACCAATAAAGACCTAGTGCGCGTTGGTTCATGTTTCTTAAGACGTTCAAGCATGTTACCAATTGGAGATCTGCCAGTTTTCTTAAGCCTAACATATAAATCATTCATCCAAGACAAGAATAAACAAGTAATCAACACATAATCAATATCTAGGTTTCATTAGATCTAAGCAAACACAAGATAGATCTAGCCTAGCATGATGGAATTAAGACAAGAACATGATATAGATAACCAACACATAGACATATTGATTGAATTAGAAGAACACTTATCTTGATTAATCATGCAAGGTATCAAGGCGTTGGAACCCTTGAAAAACCTGTAAAGTTACACCAAAATCGTACTTAGGGTGTCTCCCAAAACTTCTTTTCTCAAATGTAAAAAAAAATTAGAAAACTATATATAGGAAAAGGGGTCTGACGGCGTCAAGACCAAATAGGTGACGCCGTCACCTCGCCGCCAAAACAATCCTCGGACTGCCCAGATCTACATTTGACGCCGTCAAGAACAACACATTTCCAGGCCGTCATGACTTTAACTCTTGACGCCCTACCTTCATGACGCCGTCAAAACTCTTCTGGGTCGTCATGGAATTTTACTCTTGACGTCGTCAGGAAACTACTCTTGACGCTGTCATGCACTGTTCCCAGCATGGAAAATTAAGACTTTGGCGTTTTCTTCACTTTTATGCTCCAAAAACGTTCGAATTGCTTCCTTTTCCAGATTTTACTCCCAAAGTACCTAAAATCACAAAAGGAACGATTTAGGGCAATATTTGATCAAATAAATTCGAATTCGGGCTTAAATGACCCCCTAAAAACGGATCATTTTTCGCCTCATCATGACCAATAAACACGTGTGTATGGATCAAATGAAGCAAGAACACATTCAGAAGTTCTAAAAAATCGTGCTGAAATAAAAAAAACTAACTAAAATGCAACCTTTTAAACACAAATCTTGAAACCAAAAAAAATCTAAATCATCTTTGAGCTCTGATACCAATTGTAGGTCACTACATATTGTATTAAATTACAAAAAGATAATATATATAAGTTTAGAAAGAGAGTAGCAAGGTAGAGAGATGGCAGCGAGGTAGCTAAAGAGAAAATGTAATTATATTGAGACAAAACTACCAAGCCACACCCCCTACCTTGGTGTAGGGGGTATTTATATAATGTTCATAGCGAGGTAGGCACGCCTATGGGTTGGGCCATGCCACCTATTGGGCCTTTAATGGGCTATATCTATTACAAGTTCTGTTACGTCTTATTACATAAACCAAGAATTAAATGTTTAATACAAGACCGAATAATTGATGATTCCTAACAAAATGGTTAGTCTTCAACTACTTAGACCTGAGATATACGTTTGCACTGAAGTGTGAAACATACTACTACTTTGATTTGCTCAAAAGCATTTGTGAAAGTGGTTCTAATTGATGCATTATGTATAGTTTGAATTGCATGAAAATGATTTATAGTCAAAATGAGATTTGTTCCTCTAAACAGTTAGAGTATGATATCGCTGGCCCATCGATGAATAGAATAGATTTGTGTGTGGCCGCACCCAAGCACCATTGATTGTAAATCAATGAGAGATTAGAGATGTTATTCTGATTCTGAATCGAGAAACAAAATGTTGTTGTTTTAGAATGACTTGATCCATGTCTTATATCTAACATGGTGTCAGAAGCAAAAGGATTGAATGACAATCAACCGTTTATCATCATTACACGATGAAGAGTTTTGGAAAGCCTAAACATCGATGAAATAGTTGGCGAAATAACCCGTAGTTAAAGGTCCAATTGTCTGTATAAGTGTTTCTATAATGCACAAGTGTGAGTTATAGGAATTTGTGTGCACAATGAAACATATTAGTTATACAGCTAGTCATCTCATAGACCTAAGGGGTCACACATTAACACGAACTTGAAAACATGTTTACATGTATAGTATATGTATATGTCGCGACTTGTGTTTACGATACTAGTACTTAATAAACTAAATTTGAGCTAGTTTATAAATCAGGACTAAACAAAAACTGAGGCCTAGACATGCATGCATGTGGCCGATCATATAGGAAGGAAAAGGATTTCAAATTGGTTTGAATTCTTTTTTGGATTATGGAAGGTATTAAAAGTTTTAATGACCATTTACCCTTTATCGAAGGCTACATACTGGTCTCTCCCCTTGTTTTCTCTCTGCCAAAACACATAAATACAAACCATCATTGGTTTTGTGTGAACTTGATTATTTGGCGATCATTTCTAGTTGAGTCTTGATCAATCAAGGGTTTTGGTACGATTAGCTATCGTGTGGTTTCTCCAAAGTGTTGATGTGTATCATCCATAAAGGGTTTCTGATTTATTCCTAAGTTGGTGGTTCTCTTGTTCATTGTGGTGGTGATAATCTATTTTATGATAGTGTCCGATACAACCGATTACTAGCACGCTTCAAGGGTATGTCTTTTATTGTTTTAATACTCTTGTTATGATTATGAGATAATATATGTTTTCATTATTTGTGATTGATCAACAAAGTGCATAAGATTATCCTATGGAAATCATTTATGGTTATGATAATTTAATTGCCATGAATTTGCTTTGTTGTTTATGTTTTAATTTTCGTTTTCAAATATTTGATTGCCAAGATTCCCATTAGAACAAAGCAATGAAGCACAACATGAAACTTTGTATTTTACAGCAATTTTGACACCAGTCAATGAAGCCAAAACGAGAAACAGAAGATAACACCGAAATCACTGAAGCACGACACAAAAGTAGCTGAAGTCTATGATTCTTGGATATTCGTTGTATTTTTTTTATAAAAGTAATTGTTTAAAAAATCAATTTAATACAATTTGATTACGATTGTGATTGCGTATTTCAATACATACCCATTACGTTTTACATAGTTTGTACAACCTTCATTGTTACAACGACCTATATATATCATCGGGAAATTGTCACACGACATAGATTTATCATAGGGAAATGGATGAAGCAGGCCAACTATGTATATAAACTAGGAAGATGTCAAGTCACCAACATAAGTATTCCAAATATGTAGTTCACAATTACTTTTTATTCTCAAAGTCGTGTCTTGTTTTCACTAGATGATTCATGCTAGACTTCACGCAACTTACTTTTGATTGTTGCAACGAAATCTATAGATTAACCATAGCGTATTGACGAACTCCGAGTTGTAACCTCTTGTAGTAACCAAGGCTTCCGTTTTAAAACTTTTTGAAGTAATTGACAGTGTAACATTGAAACGAGTGTTTTAGTATATTTGGGCTGGGTTAATATGGAACACAGATGTTCCAGAAACTAACTACAAACACGGAAAATGTAATTGTAATACTTCGCAATTCGATCTCAAATTCGGTCACAGAGTACTGACTGGTCTATCATAGGCGTCATAGTTGATCGCATTTGTCGCTGCACTTTGAAATCTTATAGATGTAAAAAAGTTAGATTTGGTAACTTATGGCTACTGATGAAGTTACAAACGTATTTGTAGTTAGGCGGCAGACATTCCACAGACAAAACAAACGTCGTCTAACAAGATAAATTGGTGCTTAGAAAATGATCACGTCGTCTAACAAGATAAATGGCTTATTTTGATGAGTTAAATTAACCCGCAAATAATTTATATAAATAAGGTAAACCAACATCCAATTAATAAGCAAATAATTATTCATTGTCATCCAAGAATTATAAAATTTATGAAGGAAGAGGTTATTCTTAACCTCTTTTTTTACAAATGACGCCCACTTTTTTTTTTCTTTTTCTTTCTGTTTCTTTTTTCTTTTCTTTTTTTTCAAAAGACGATAAATTCGAAAGTATATAACAAAAAATATGAAAGTTTAATAAGTAAAAAACTTAAAACTGACAGAAAACACGAAACAAAAACCGATAAAAAACGATGTTGTAATGTAAATTGTGAGACAAAAAACATCTTTTATACCTTTTAACACCCCAACCCCCTCCCCCCCCCCCCCCCCCCCACCACCCCATGTCGCATGACAATAGGGGTGTCATAAAAGCCGACCCGAACCTGAATATGGTTATTCGGGTCTTGTCAACCGGGTTCAAATTTATATTCGGTTAATTGGGTCAACCCGAGTGACCCGAGTTTGAATTTTATTTTATTTTTTTCTTTCTAATTTTTATGTATTTCAAGTTAGAACACCAAAATTGTATCATTTTTAAACGGCCTAGACCCGAACCCGAGTTAACCTGGCCAGATTTGACCCGAACCCGAATTGACCCGAGGTCTAAACAATGTCGGGTACGGGTATGTTTTTTTTAACCTTAACCCGAATTGACCCGAACCTGACCGGGTCAGCCCGAATAACACCCCCTGATGTCACATAAAAAAAGGGGGGGGGGGGGGGGGGGTGTTAAAGGTTCTTTTTGTCCCCCTCGTTTTTAGTACAATACAATTTTTTTTATCATTTTTTGTATTGTGTTCTTGTCAGTTTTAAGTGTTTTACTTATTAAATTTTATATTTTATGTTTTGTACTTTCAGATTTATAGATATAAACAAAATCAAAAATAATAATAATAATAATTAAAAAAAATGGGGGAGGGAGGGGTGTTTACTTTTGGAGGGCAGGAATAAGCACACCTTATTTGAATAGTGAGAAGGTAACAAACCGGCTGGTCGGTGGCGAGTTACAAGTTTAAAACGTTTTATATGTTAAGAAGACATGCAAAATCTAAATATGACATATGTATGTCCTCGACAAATCATAGCCACACAATCAATTAAGTCAATATGACTCCAAACAGACTGATATCAAAATGAACCTCAAGTTACTAGTAGATCATATCTTTAAAAGTATCATGGGGCTTGTGGTCTAGTGGTAAAGGCTTAAGTAGTTAAGCGAGCCCAAGTGAGAGTAGTACTGGTTTGGGTGACCGACCGGGAAGTCCTCACTTGATAACCACAAGTTTAATGATATCAGGCGAATCGGGAATAGGAGTGGGGTTATCCCCTAAGGAGAGGCTCGCGGTTGTTATCTCTGCCCGAAGATGCGACAATAACTCGAGCCAACATCTAACAACTAACCAGCCGTTAAAAAAAAAAATCATATCTTTAAAAGTAGTTATGCCATGTGTCTAGACTTGATTAATAAAAGAATCCTTGTAACCAGCAACTTTCTATGATGCTATTTGGTCAATATACAAACTAAGAAATTAGATTCATAGATTGGATGAGAAATAACTTCAAGAATGGGGTGAGTTGCGGAGTATATGGCCAGATCATGTCTTCTAATTTAACATATGGACTTTTAGAAAATTCATTCACTTGCAAAATTGATATTTAGGTTTTTGATTACATCAAAATTTAAAACAGAATTACTAATAATAATCAATTTAATGATATATATATATATATATATATATATATATATATATATATATATATATATATATATATATATATATATATATATATATTGTTTTTGTTAAATACTCCTTTCGTCTCAAATTTATTGTCCACTGTTGACTTTTTTGTATTTCTTCTTCAACTTTGACCTTAATTTTTTTTTTTTTTTTTTTTGGTTATATAATATTTGATGCAAAATATATAAATGGATTGGGTTTTAAGTGTACTTTTCAATGGTATAATTTTTCATCAAATATTATATAATAAAAAAGATATATTTATGTAAAAAGTTGAATCAGATTAACTTTGAAAATTCAAACTAAACAATAATTTTTGGACGGAGAGAGTATTAATACTAATGATAATGATCAGAAAATTATTTTATGGAACTTGCACATTTTTATTCTAGACAAACTTAAACTCTTTTCAAGAATTAACGAAAAGAACCTTATCATTGATTAACTTCTAGCTTTTACTGACTTTATCTAAACCTTTGGACAACATTTGTTTTTATGTAAATCTTGGCACATGTAGTATCTTAACTTCTATCGAAAATCATACTGGCAATTTGCGAGCTTTCAACATTGAATGTTTTCATTTTTTGTTTTCACTAAAAAATTCATCTTACTTGGTTAGAAACAACATGCATTCATTCTCACGAATAAATGGTAATCCACTTGGTCAAAAACTATACCTATTATTAAGACAAAAATACACCGTTGGTCTCTAAACTTTCCCAATAACATCACGTGACACTCTAAGTTTTGATTTTAGTCGTCAAGCGTTCAAAAGTCAGGTTTTTGAGGTCAAATGCGTCTCTCTGACCATTTTCCCTTGGTCAACTTCTGTTATTTTCCCCATGTGCCTTGCACATGAGGGCAAAATGGTCATTTCATCGTTTTGGTTAATTATTATGGTGGTACAACCTTAGGGACGAACGGTGTATTTAATCAAAAAGTTATACCACCACTACACCACCATCTGTTTATCTTTTTTTCATGCTTCTCTCTCTAAAATTAACACAATCATCATTCTCAAATCGCGTAAACCGCAAAAACAACTACACAATTTTCTGCGAATGGATTTTGTTGTAATAAAAGTGAGTTCCACATAACATGAATCTAACAGAATTCAGAAAGTAAACATTTCAAACTTCCAATATCACATATGAAAAATGTACATCTCTTGCTTCCATATAAAACTCATATAAACAAATAATTATCTACAGCATATAAAGGATTTGTTGCACAGCCTTAATACATTACATTGCATTTGCACATCCTAAAAGAATTTTGAAAAAATAAATAAATAAATAAATAAATAATAATAATAATAATAATAATAATAATAATAATAATAATAATAAGGATGGTGACTTTTTAGCAGCTCAACAAGCCATCAAAAAATGAGCTCTCAAAACCCTGATTCAGAAAAAATCCAGCAAAAAGGTGCCGCGAAAATATGCAGGTACCCACTGTTGTCGCATAACATATAAAATTTGCAGCCAATCATCACTTCTAAGATAATATCTGTCAAGAATAAAATCCCATGTTGATTCGAACTCATCAATAGTTTCTATCAAATTGATACAATTATATAACTCGCCATGATCAAGTAGGGTTGGATCAGTTGGAAAACCTCTTGCCTCTTAACCTAGAGGTCAAGGGTTCGATCCTCACTCCCTACAAAAGGCCGGAGGTCCTTTTCTACCTTAGGTAGAACCGGAAGCAACCTCTCTACCTTAGGTAGGGGTATGGTTGTCTACGTCTCAACCTCCCCCATATACCGTGGAAGACGGTATTGGTACCCATAACCCGTGGAAGACGGTATTGGGAGTTACTTTACTTTACTTTTTATATAACTCGCCTTGAAACTTAGGATGCATGTGACAAACTTGTACCAACCTTTCGTGACCTTCTCATAGTCCATCGGAACTAAATAAACTTCTCATAGTCCAGTGGCGCTAGTGTTAGACCTGCACCACAAGGGTAAATAGATAAATACTCTCATAGTCCATCGGAACTAAATGAACATAAAAGGATGTACAAATCTACATATTACAAATTCAGATAATTCGAATCATTCAAATAGGTGGAACAAATTCAGATAATTTGAATCATTCATATATAACTTAGGAACAACGCAGTATCTAAAAAGACTGGGTACGATCGTAAATTCACGTTATTACGAATAATTTAGTACAAGAAGTTGTATCCATTAAGAAGTTCACTGGTTGACATAAAGCTTTCAACTTGAAGAATTTGCAGGCACAGGACAAATAGTTAAATGTACAAAGGAAGAGACTTTGTACCTCTTATATGATGTTCTTAGAGGGCTTGGACAGTTTGCCAGCATCATACAGACTCATGTTTTGTTTGAAACGGCACGTATTTCTAAAAACAGGTGGTCAGAATGTCAGATACGTTTTGTAATAGTAGTCCAAATATAGAAAATGTGAGCAGGTAAAATGATACATCTCTGAATATTCAAGCGATCGATACAACAAATACCATAAACGAAAAGAGATGTCTGTGTCTTGACTAGATTTCTCCTATTATTACCCGACCTCCCTCCCCCTCCCCTCTTCCCTAAAATCTAAACACACCCCCATACACCCCACCACCACCAAATTCTCACCCAAGATGACCCAATTTGAAATTAAAACAAATTTGGAAGGCCATCACATATTAGCTCCTAAAATTAGTCTTCGCTGAGACCATTCTTATAGTTCAAATAGTGTGGAAATTAAAGATACTGGTATGCTCATAACATGTCCTACAAGGGTCATAACAGATGTACTATAGGTGTATCACAATACAAGTGGCATGTGGATGATCCTTCATTGTTTTCCTTGCATAGTGTCAGATAAAAATAAAAACCGACTATTAATTCAGTAATTGTTTAGCGCCAATTTAGAGAGACATTGTATGCTAACATGCAACATTGACAATAACAAGACCAAAATGCATGAAAAATGGATCTGGTGTGCAATATAAAACTTTACATAAAAAGAGTTAACGAGAAATGTTACCAATCAAGAAGGTGAAAGATAGAACATGACTCTAGGGATCAGCTATCAACTAAACTGTATATAGATGGTAGAAGCAAAGCAACAAAAACCAAAAGGATCATCACAAAGTTGAATATCAAACCTACAAGTTTGCAGGGATCAGAATAATTCAAGCTGACTATTCTGTTGTAGTCTTACATATTCTTCCAACTAAATTGATACTCTCTAACCTCTATTAGAATTTCAACCCTTAAATGCGTAGGTTCACGAATTCCTTATTGGGATAATTCGAGAGAGAACACTTAGTTTCTAGGCACAAGAGAACTAGAGTTACAAAACGGTTAATAGCAAAAGACATGACTGTTGGGAGACAGTTACCCTCGCCCGCTTAACCCACGGTTCGTTGTGGTAGTGAGAAGCATATTAGCTCAAACGAGTGTGTTCCCTAACTCTTATCCAAGGTTAATATGAAATCTCATTGGCCTCTAACCATGCCAGTGAACCAATATGTAGAATTACTAATGAGAGTCCATTGTTTCAAAAACCAACAAAACATTACTATTTTATACACAAACATGGATGACAAATATACCTAAATCATGTCTCATTATCATATTTGTCTATTCGTGTTTATAAGTGCCATGCTCTTTTCAAAGCCAATTTTATTTTCTCATAGTATAAACACCCAAACTGCAATATACAAAACCCCCCACATGCTCTGTTCAAAGCTAATCCTTTAAAATCAAGAAATTTCAATGCAAAGGATATATAACTAACATACCAATTTATCTTTAGCACCCTTGCAGTTCAACGAATATAAACATCACGCTACATATAAAACAAACGTACGTATCTATCGTTGATTTAGTACCCATACATTACATTACATTTACACAAATCAAAAAACTAATCAGCGTAAGGCCGCTGATTTAGGTTAAAGTGATGGTGATGTAATGATGATGTCACTGAAATTAAAAAAAAAAAGTTGAAACCCTAGATATGTAGAATTGATAATTAGAACAAAATAAGTTTATAATTTATGTTTAATTTGATCAATAATTGATTGATTTGAGTGAGAATTTGACATTTTACCTGATGAGAGAGAGAGAGAGAGAGAGAGAGAGAGAGAGAGAGAGAGAGAGAGAGAGATCGGACATCATTTTCGGCGGCGGCGGTGTTGTGGTGATTGTCGGAGATCTGAGTAATATGGGGGGAGAGGAGGGATGTTTATCTCCATTGAGATGTAAGGGAGATGATTTTTGGTTTGGGTGAACGGAAAAAAATGGTAGATGGGTGTTATATATGGGCAAAATAGTAATTTAGCAGAAATAACGGGATTTTATGAGATATAACGGAGCGTTGACTAACGGAAAACGGGTAAAAGGATGCAATCGGCCTAAAAAACCTGACTTTTGGACGCCTGACGACTAAAATCAAAACTTAGGGTGCCAGGTGATGTTATTGGGAAAGTTTAGGGACCAGCGGTGTATTTTTGTCTATTATTAAGTATAGGGTTTTTCTAACATGGTGGCACAAACTTACGAGTATTTAATGAAGACACAATTTCTTTAAATAAATTAATTTTCATATAGGCTATGTTTGGTAAAAGTAGCTGTGAGCAGTAGCATTGAGCAGGAGCAGTGAGCAGTAGCTGTGAGCTGTGAGCAGTAGCCAAAAAAGCTCACAGCTTCATAAAGAAGCATTGGGAAAATGAGCTTTCCTAAAAAATAGCAAAGCCCACAGCTCTCATGCCAAACAAACATCAAAAATAAAAAAGCTCATTCTCACCGCTCATTACCCAAAAAAGCTCCAAAAAAGCTCCGCGCCAAACATAGCCATAATACATGGCTAATTTTGGTAAACATTATAAATTTCGAAAATCATTAATTTACTAAACATGAGAATATAGTAATTTGAGTTCATTTAACGTCTTTTAACCTCTACCACCGTGACACAAGTTAGAAATTCCCATAAATATAAATATAAAGTAAAATAAAACCAAAAACGAGATAGAAACTTTAGATAGTATTCCATTCCTTTCCTTTTTGACATTATAGAAAGTTATATAACCTAAATTCGACCATACTTGATCTTTCTATTGATATGCTCCAAGACTACCAAACGAATACTTAATTGTGATAATATCATACTTAATTTTAAGTTTATTACATTATCTTCAAAAAATGGTCCAATATCAATTACTCCATATGTCATGATCACTCCCGTGTAGTCATCTCATATACGTTCGTTTGAGGTATAACAATGTGCTTTAATAAAAATGACCATGTTTTTTAGGTGGTGAATTCGCTCTTGGATTTACTTAAGATGGCAAAATCAAAAGCAACTAGTCATTAGTGAAAGAGTCGGATCAAGGTCGAGTCATCTTTATTACAAATTAAAACTACACTAGTATGAAATATTAAGGATATGTTTGGGAAGGGGCTTTTATGAGGCTTATGAGGCTCGGGCTTTTAAAATAAGCCGGCTAATTAAATAAGTCTCGTTTGTTATGGGTTTTATTGAAGGGCTTATAGAATAAACCGGCTAAAAACTTTAGCCCCATAAAAGAGGCTAAAAACTTAAACTCGGGGCTTTTGAAGAATAAATTACTTATTTACACACAAAAATATCTAACATATACAAAAACTCATTTAATTATGTCATTTTTAGTAATTTTACAATAATAAGCCCCAGCCCCAGCCCATTTGTCAAACAAGTTTATAAAAATACAAATTTTAATTTCGGCTTATAATATAAGCCTCAGCCCCAGCTCCAGCTCTAGCTCTAGCTCTAGCTCTAGCTCCAGTCACAGCCCAGCTCCAGCTCCAGCCCATTTCGCCAAACATACCCTAAGTGTTTGTTCGGTAAAAGTCGAAGTTCTTAAATTTAGTTCTCTTGATTTATTATTATTATTATTATTATTATTATTATTATTATTATTATTATTATTATTATTATTATTATTATTATTATTATTATCACTTTTATTATTAGCGATGTAAAAATTTACATAAAGTTGGATGTGAGTCTAGACACAAGCTGTGCTCCCACTCCTTTTTTAATACAAAAGCTAACTCTATGAAAGATAAAAACACCACTTTTAGCATTATTTGAGTGGCTAATGGCAATAGACTTAATACGTGAAAGTGTGTCCAAAGCCTCCGCATCTAATTCCCCAAACGTAGAAAAAGCAAATGGTATGAACTTGTATCCGTTGTCCTCACATTTGGACACATACTTTCTCTTTTTCTTCTTCACGGCATTGTGCAAGGCT
>JARVZY010005608.1:20000-22500 GCA_030686995.1 Artemisia argyi | reverse complement strand
GCTTTGTTACGTTTCCACATCAAAGTAAAATATAGTACTTAGTTCTTTTTTCTTTCATTTAATGCCTATTGGTGTTCCAAAAGTACCTTTTCGAAGTCCTGGAGAGGAAGATGCATCTTGGGTTGACATATAGTGCGACTTGTCAGATATATTGGGTCATATGGGATTTTCCCGTTTTCTCCCTAATCGAGATATCCTCTGTTTCGCCCACGAAAGATTATTGAATCATCAAAAATAATCAAAAATTTGGAGCGTGAAGTGCAATTAGATCCATTTTTGGGGGGGATCAGAATGACTATTATCAATTAGAAGAATTTATGGTTGGCTTAGTTGGACTACTACATTGAAGTATCCAGGCTCCGTTTAAAAAAACCAAGTGGTAATATATCTATTTTATATCATAAAGGATTCCTATTTTTAAAGAAATCTTTTTTTTGTAAGTAGAAGTTATTTCAAACTCTTATGTTAATCAATCGAGTAATATGCATGAAGCCGTCAACTATTTTACGGAATGCATGAATTGAAAAAAGAAGGAATAACAAAAAGAAGTGGTAATGGGAGCATTTGTACTATATGTCCAAATCAAAATTGGGCGGATCTTTACCCGGAGTAGAGCATAAACCTAAAAAGATTAAAGAGGCCCATTTAAGAACAAGAAAATGACATCGTGATTTGGATTGAATCTCGATGAAACAATCCATCAATGAAAAGTCAATTGGATAAGTTTAATGAATTCTTTTATATATTATACGTTATAAGGAAAGGAAGACAAACTCATATTTAGTGAAAAATCAAAGAAAATCCTTTTAGTTAGAAAGAACTTGCTATGAAAAAAGAAAAAGTATTGGAATCTACACATTGATTTTTTTTGAACCGTATGCGTCAAAAGGCGCCTGTACGGTTTCGAGGGGATACAATTTGACCCTAATCAACCGACTTTATCGAGAAAGATTACTTTTTTTAGGTCAAGAGGTTGATAGTGAGATCTCAAATCAACTTATTGGTCTTATGATATATCTCAGTATCGAGGATGATACCAAAGATCTGTATTTGTTTATAAACTCTCCTGGCGGATGGGTAATACCGGGGGTCGCTCTTTATGATACTATGCAATTTGTGCAACCAGATGTACATACAATATGCATGGGATCAGCCGCTTCAATGGGATCTTTTATCCTGGTAGGAGGAGAAATTACCAAACGTCTAGCATTCCCTCACGCTTGGCGCCAATGAGGCTTTTATTTGAGAGAAAAAAGAAGACTATGCCTTCGCCATATGAAATATGAATATTAAGTAATAATAGCATGGCACTTTGAATTCGATATAAGAAATTCTGTTTTCAAAACATTAGATTATGTATCGAGAGAGTAATATGAGAAAAAGGTATTTCCTATTTTATTATCGGAAGTCCAGTTCAGCGTCACAAACTTTTTTTCACACCAGAGGTCTCTTAACAATATTTATAGTATAGAGCGAAAAAAAAAACTTTTCTTTTTTCATTAGTTTATTTGATCAAAAAAGCAACTTTGGGATTGCTGAATGACAGACAAATCACAGACAAAAAAATATAATAAATATATAAAGCAACGGAGCCATCATAGTATTTTTGAATTCCTCCGAAAGGAAGGGTGGTAAGTTGATCATTTACCGATCGGGGTCTAATCGATCCTATTTTTTGAAGGTAAGGGTCAATTTTATTGTAGAGCCGTATGCAATGCATAATGCCCGTACGGTTGTTCGATTCTATCTTTTTTCTTGTTATTCTTTTATCTTTCTTTTATCTTCCCCTCATCGTGCGAAATAGAGAAACTTTTTATTATCTTATATCATCAGGGTAATGATCCATCAACCCGCTGGTTCTTTTTCTGAAGTAGCAACGGGAGAATTCATCCTGGAAGTGGGAGAACTGCTGAAACTACGTGAAACCCTGACAAGGGTTTATGTACAAAGAACGGGCAAACCTTTATGGGTTGTATCCGAAGACATGGAAAGAGATGTTTTTATGTCAGCAACAGAAGCCCAAGCTTATGGAATTGTTGATCTTGTAGCGGTTGAATGAGAATAGCCTTTATTTCAATTTCACGTCAAGTCGTGATTTAAAATTCACCCTGCCGAGTTTAATATTCTATGATTTTTATTTACTATTGTAATTGTAATTCATAATCATCCGGTTAGGATCGATCTAAACCAGTCCATTATGTATATGATTCAACATGCCAACGATTAAACAACTTATTAGAAATACAAGACAGCCAATTAGAAATGTCACAAAATCCCCCGCGCTTCGGGGATGCCCTCAGCGTCGAGGAACATGTACTAGGGTGTATGTGCGACTCGTTCAGATCATGAACTAGAACAAAGGAACAGAGGACAATGTTCAAATATCAATGATCAAATAGGATAGAAGGGAAAAACGAACTACATTTACTATCTAAAAATAAGAAAATGGATCATATCCCTTTTATTGTGTATGAAATTTATGGTTTCTATTGGTGTAAAA
>JARVZY010005608.1:10000-15000 GCA_030686995.1 Artemisia argyi | reverse complement strand
GAGTATTTCACAGAGAACCGACAAGGAATTCCATTAATCACCGGCCGTTTTGATTCTTTGGAACAACTCGATGAATTTAGTAGATCTTTTTAGGAGGCCTCAATGACCATAGATCGAACCTATCCAATTTTTACAGTGCGATGGTTGGCTGTTCACGGCCTAGCTGTACCTACCGTTTCTTTTTTGGGGTCAATATCAGCAATGCAGTTCATACAACGATAAACCTAATCCGAATTATAGAGCTACGACACAATCAAACCCAAACGAACAAAATGTTGAATTGAATCGTACCAGCCTCTACTGGGGGTTATTACTCATTTTTGTACTTGCTGTTTTATTTTCCAATTATTTCTTCAATTAATAAAACGAGAGAGAACTAAAATAATAGACTAATCATTCTAGGTATTCTCTCTTTTAACCCATTCGGAAGGATCTCATCTGATAATTATCCATGACTGTTTATGTCTCTAGTATGACCACTTGATAAAATGTGGAGGGAAGTGGGGTAAATGGCCGATACTACTGGAAGAATTCCTCTTTGGATAATAGGTACTGTAGCTGGTATTCTTGTGATCGGTTTAGTAGGCGTTTTCTTTTATGGTTCATATTCCGGATTGGGTTCATCCCTGTAGTAATCTGATGAATTGAGTTGTAGACATGAAAGCGTAAGAACTCAACGGATTCCCTTCTTTGTTTGTCTGATTTAAGGTAGAAGGTCCCGTTGAGTTCTTAATAATTATAATATTTTTTTATAAGTTCCAAATTTTCCCCTCCTCTTTTGTTTGTCCACCACTTTTTATAGTATATGTAATTATTAATTATTGTAATAGAATTTATAATTTATAATATAATAATTAAAATACAATACGCAATAACTCCAAAAAACGTTCTGATACATCTGTAAAAAACAGAAACTAACACTAGGAATGTTTGACGAACAGTATAAAGAATCATTATTATTTCGACACAAGAAAAGGATTTTTCACACCCCTTTTCTTGTGTCGAAGACTAGGAAGACGAATAAACCCTCCCAGAAATATTTGCTCCCTTCATTTATATTTATCCGTTCTATTTCCCTTTTACTTTTGGATAGGATCTAGCCAAAGTGAAATGTATTAGAATGAAATGCATTTTTTACATTTCAATCTGACAATAGCAACATAGCCCCAATTTTGAAAAAAAAAAGAAGGGGTCAAGTCAAATAGTCTTTCTATATACTATGTCTAGGAATGTCGTACAAGGAATTCCCGGCATCTCATAGAAAAAGAGTCTAAAAGAACAAAATTCTTTTTCTAATTTCTTTTTTTATCATAGATAATTGCTAATGCTTTTTACAAACTTGATGTCGATAAATACGCCAGTCTAGAAATTCATTTCGGACAATTGAACCTTCTCGAACTGTTTCTTTTTAAGAACCAAAAAGATTTGTGCCAAAATCACAGATGCGAAGAAGAACAAAAGACCTTGTACACGTAATGGATCTTGAAGTACTATTTCTGCATCTCCCTGACCAAATCCGCCCACATTAGGATTACTTGTCAACGGTTGATCCAATTTGATAGATTCACCTTCTGAAACAAGAAGTTCTGGCCCCGGAGGGATAATATCAACCACTTGACGTCCATCGGATGCATCCGCTATGGTTATTTCGTATCCCCCCTTTTCTTTTCGTAGGATTTTGCTTACTATACCTGATGCTGTAGCATTATAAACTGTATTGTTACTCTTGCTCCCATCAGGATAAATTTGGCCCCTTCCTCTGTTTCCGCCTACGTATATAGGATATTTTAAGAAGTGAATGTCTTTCTTAGTAGCGGGGTCGGGGGAAAGAATAGGAAAGGTGATTTCACTATATTTCTGACCAGGAACAGGGCCTATGACAAGAATATTTTTTTGGTTGGGGCGATAACTCTGAAAAGACAGATTGCCCATCTTTTCTTTTATCTCGGGGGAAATACGATCGGGAGGGGCTAATTCAAAACCCTCTGGTAAAATAAGAACAGCCCCTACATTCAAACCCCCCTTTTTACCATTAGCAAGAACTTGTTTCAGTTGCATATCATAGGGAATTCGAACAACTGCTTCAAATACAGTATCGGGAAGTACCGCTTGCGGAACCTCAATATCCACTGGTTTATTAGCTAAATGGCAATTGGCGCATACAATACGTCCAGTGGCTTCTCGTGGATTTTCATAACCCTGCTGTGCAAAAATGGGATATGCATTTGAAATGGATGTACGAGTTATGATATATATCATGAGCGATATGGAAATAGATCGAGTAATCTGTTCCTTTATCCAAGAAAAAGTATTTCTAGTTTGCATGGTCCAACCATTGATCCCGAAAATTTCTACAATAAATTGGGGTAGGTCACTAATGGAGTTTCCTATCCACGATTCTGTTATTTACTGGAATACTAATAATTTGACTGGATTAATATATAGGAATATAGGATGAATCTCCGGGATGGGTAGAAATATAAAGTTTTTTTCAATGCTTTGCTTATGTACAACTGCAAAGTAATAAGAAACATTATAATTAGATTAGGTAGATAATTTTTCAGTCATTCATTGAATGATAAATCACTACAAGTGACGGAGATACGCGATTTAAATAACGGAAAATCCAATATTTTAAAATTGTATCTAGAATGACTGGAAAAGTGGAAACAAGGCCAGATATAATTTGATCATTATGAACAAATCCAAAATCCTTGTAGACAAAGCCAATCAGCAGTTCCCAACCACGGGGCGAATGAAATCCGATACATAAATCAGTTAATAAAAGAAGAGAAAAAGCTTTTATTGTGTCACTTAAGTTATATAGGAATTCCTGAGCCCAAGAGTTAAGAATAACAAGTTCTTTATTACCCAAAATAGAATAACCACTTAGAATAATGAAACAGATTATATTTGTCGAGAAGTGCAAAATCGTATGAATACGACCCTCATTGTGTATCTTGATTAATTGGATTGTTTCTTTGTGAATTCCTATACGAAGGTTTTGTAGATGTGTCTCCGAGTATTCCTTGATCATTTCCTCTAAGAGGAGGAGTTCCTTTAATTCTTTGAATTTTTCTAGAATACTATTTTCTTCAATATCATTCAAAAAAGTTTCGGATTGCCTAGTATTCCACCAATTTGTAATCCATGATTCCAGACTTTTTTGAAATGAGAGCGAAATCCACCAAGGCAAAAATACTATAGATGCAAGATAGAAAAGAGGAGTTAATGCTTTCTTTTTTGCCATTTTTTCATCTGTGAATTGTTAATGAATCTTATTCGTCGACTTTATGTAATCTAAGATTTCTCTCACGCATCAGTTCTATTACAAGTATCGAATCTATGAATCTATTCACTCTTTTTTATTATTATTTTTTTTTATTTTTTTATTGTTCCATATATGTCTGCTTTGACTCGAATGGATGTTCTGAAGAAATTTCAATTAAGTTATGTTATAGAAAAAGAGGATTCTTGCGTTTTTGCCCTCCTGCTGAGAAAGCATGCATTTGTCGGCTCATTTCTTAAAACACTTCAATTGGTACACGCAAGAAATAGGCCAATTCAGCAGCTTTTTGTTCCATTTCCCGTGGAGTAAAATTCTCATCAGTACGAGTCAATGGAATGGCTCCCTGGCCTTTGATATCCATATAAAGGACACGACGAGCATAAATACCCTCTTTAACTTCTACTCTGACGGACTGAATATCTTTTATAAGAAATCGGAGGAAGACCCGACGATTTTTTCCAGGAAATCCCCAACGAAAAATACACACTATTCCGTCTTTTCTATCAAATCGATCATAACCACTACCTACATTCCACGAAATTGTGCACCACAAATAAGAGCTAATAAAAAGACCCGCGATCCCATAGAAAGACATCACAATTCCTTGTGGAAAAAAAAACGATTTCCTGAGACGGAAATAAAGATATCAAATTTCTACCAAGATAACTCGAGGTTCCAACCAACAAGAATCCTAATGAACCTAAAAAAAGGATAACAGCCCAGCAGAAATTACTTGTTTTTCGAGCCCCTGTTATAGGTTCTATCCATATATGTTCTGATCGACAACTCATAGTTGATCCAGTTGCTTTTTTTTGGAATTGAGAGAATACCCCAAATGAATTTTACTTTAGTCCTTTTGTTTCCGAAGTAACTCGCATCAACTAGCACTAGTTTGATGTGAACCTTTAGGAGTAATTCATTAAATTGGTTAGATCTAAACTAATAACATACCCTTCGTATGATCTCACTAAAGATAGCCACATGCATATAGATGGACCAACTTTACAATTAAGCCGTCCGCCAATTCGGGTCTATTTGAAAATAGCTAGAATATAGCATTTTGGGAGATTTTCGTCGGAAGACGCTTATACCATATTTTGCTAAAAGGATATCTGTGTTATGATACAAGCGTCAGTTTAAAAATGAGATTTTGTGCCCTCGGCTCTAAACAATCTTGTTTTTTTGAACATGAAGAAATAAAGAAGCCATTGCGATTGCCGGAAATACTAGGCCTACTAAAGGGACCAAAACAGAGGGAAAGTTAAGAGTTGTCATAGAATGGGTACCTCGCTTTACTATTTGTACCTGTTATTATTATTTAGATTTTATATTTATAGAATATAAAGATATTATATATAAAGATATCTTATATCTTATTATAAGTATAATTTGATAATTCTAAATTGGAATTATTATTAATTAATATCTCTCTAATCTATTCTAATTCTAAATTCTAAATGAGTATATAATGTAGTTTTTCATCCCTCTACATGAAAGATTTGAAAGGATATGGATGAGATATTATTTGATTCATTTTTTTCTCTTGTCTTCAAATTTAATTTACTAAGCAAAAAGTTTCTTAAAAATGAATTAGATTCTATTTATTTAGTTTTATATATTAAAGGGTTTGTTAGAATCCCATCCAGCAGGGATTCTTAGTCAAAATAGGATTATCGTAAGGTATAGAAAGATAAAATTCTATTATTCCGAT
>JARVZY010005608.1:0-2500 GCA_030686995.1 Artemisia argyi | reverse complement strand
AATGCATATGGAATTTTCCTCTTTTCCTGTCCGAAATCAACGAGTTAATTATACTACCCTTCTTTGGTTTGGTATATCCAATTCGAGTGAATTTTGTATCATGACACGAGTCTGGTTAAAAACTCCAACTAACCCAACCCCAGTCAAATCTAATAGTAATTTACGTAGGTATTGTGCGGTAGTTGTGCACAAGATAAAGCTTTAAAAACCAATTTGCTAATGTAAGTTTCATTGTAAACATTGTCAACAACGTAAAAGGGGCTTTCCTTCGTATACCTTACTTAGACCTAGTCTTCTCTTTTCTTTCGATAGAAAATCCTCCATCGAGATTGGATTCTAATATAAATAAAAGGAATATACCAATTCTATACTCTTGACTTCATATTAAAATTCCTAGACATTTTATTACATTTGATTACTTGTTCTATTCTAAACCACTAAAAAAAGAGACAAATGGACATATTCATAAAAAATTTAAATATAATATATAAATAAATAAAGATAATAAAATAGAAAAGATAATACAAATCGATGTCAATTTTGACCAATTCCTAATAACTTAACTATAACTAATATAGAATTCAAATAAAAATTCGAAAAAAAAAAAAAAAAGAAAAACGAGAATTCTATTTGGAATCCCTTTTCTTTAGAGAGAATCCTCGGTAAGATTGAGATGAAAACAAGAGAATTTGCATAAGAGCAATAGTTTAACTATAAACTAAAAAAAAGAAATTAAAAAACTATGTAATAAAAATAGGATTCTAATCGATGAATCTTGAAAGGAAACTAGACGGTTCGACCAAAAGCAATTCTTACTTTAACTAAACAGTTATGAACGACTTAACAATTGCAAGTCGAATTGACTAATCCGGTATATTTTCCATGTTCATAGGAGTGCATCTATGTTTCTGCTTTACGAATATGATATTTTTTGGGCATTTCTGATAATATCAAGTCTGATTCCTATTTTGGTATTTTTCATTTCGGGATTTTTAGCTCCGAGTAGCAAAGGACCGGAGAAACTTTCTAGTTATGAATCGGGTATAGAACCAATAGGCGACGCTTGGTTACAATTTAGAATCCGCTATTATATGTTTGCTCTAGTTTTTGTTGTTTTTGATGTTGAAACAGTTTTTCTTTATCCATGGGCAATGAGTTTCGATGTATTAGGTGTATCTGTATTTGTAGAAGCTTTAATTTTCGTGCTTATTTTAATTATTGGTTTAGTTTATGCATGGCGAAAGGGGGCATTAGAATGGTCTTAGCTCCTGAATATTCAGACAATAAAAAGAAAAAAGGAAAAAAATTGAGATAGTTATGAATTCCATTGAGTTTCCCTTATTTCATCGAACAACCCAAAATTCAGTTATTTCAACTACATTAAATGATCTTTCAAATTGGTCAAGACTCTCTAGTTTATGGCCACTTCTCTATGGTACCAGTTGTTGCTTCATTGAATTTGCTTCACTAATAGGCTCACGATTCGACTTTGATCGTTATGGACTAGTACCAAGATCGAGTCCTAGACAAGCGGACCTTATTTTAACAGCCGGAACAGTAACAATGAAAATGGCCCCCTCCTTAGTGAGATTATACGAGCAAATGCCTGAACCAAAATATGTTATTGCTATGGGAGCATGTACAATTACAGGGGGGATGTTCAGTACCGATTCTTATAGTACTGTTCGTGGAGTCGATAAGCTAATTCCTGTGGATGTCTATTTGCCGGGCTGTCCACCCAAACCAGAAGCAATTATAGATGCTATAACAAAACTTCGTAAGAAAATATCTCGAGAAATCTATCCAGATAGAATTCTGTCTCAGCGAGAGAATCGGTGTTTTACTACCAATCACAAGTTTAAGGTTGGGCATAGTATTCATACTGGAAATTATGATCAAGGATTCCTTTATCAACCGCCATCTACCTCAGAAATTCCTCCTGAAACATTTTTCAAATACAAAAGTTCAGTATCTTCCCACGAATTAGTAAATTAAACAGGATCCTTTGCACAGAATAAAAAGTCGCGGCTCAATCTTCAGAAATTTCATCGTAAATCTGAAATACTTATACAAAAAAATGCGGGAGAGAGAAAAAAGATGCAGGGTAATTTGTCTGCTTGGCTAGTTAAGCATGGGCTAATTCATAGATCTTTGGGCTTTGATTACCAAGGAATAGAGACTTTACAAATAAAACCCGGGGATTGGCATTCCATTGCTGTCATTTTATATGTATATGGTTACAATTATCTCCGCTCCCAATGTGCCTATGATGTAGCACCCGGCGGACTATTAGCTAGTGTGTATCATCTTACTAGAATAGAGTATGGTGTGGATCAACCAGAAGAGGTCTGCATAAAAGTATTTGCCCCCGAGGAGGGATCCTAGAATTCCGTCTGTTTTCTGGGTTTGGAAAAGCGTGGATTTTCAAGAACGGGAATCTTATGATATGTTGGGAATCTACTATGATAATCATCCACGTTTGAAACGTATCTTAATGCCT